>CAKAOI010051800.1:0-25870 GCA_916701655.1 Sebastiscus albofasciatus
ATAAAATGTTTTTGCTATGTGAACTCAGCAAAGAATCACAGCTGTCCTTTCCACATTTTGGATGATGAGTTGTTGTGTTAGACCTTCCTACATGAGACCTGAACTCTGGTGATCTTCTGTTTCAAGAAAGTCTCGTAATCGATGACATGTGATGGAGCAAACTCAACAAGATAAATGATCCATGTTGCTGTAATGAAAAGGACTCTTTTTCTTTTTTTTCTTGTGGCCACGCTTTCATTCTTCTCTGATGGAGACGTGGATGAATTGGACGAGTGTGCCACATCTCCAGGGGCAGGGAGATAAATATTATGCCTGACTTCTCCTCCTCCTCCGCCATGTCTGGTTACCAGCTGAAAAGCAATTGTTTCACTCCGGCGTCTTGACTGCAAGACACGTGCTATTTCAAATTAAACCTTCAAGGTCCCAAAGTCATTTATTTCTGTCAAAACGGAGGCAGAATGGAATTTCTGAGAAACAACAATAAATTCACTGTGGATGTGAGAAATCACAATAAATTCTCAGTGTCTTAGCGGCGAGTGTTGTTTGCTCGCGGAGCAGAATAATATCCAGGATGCAGAGCTCCATTCAAGGCCTTAAAATGTGGAACTAATCTCCCTAAAAAGACTACTATTTGGCGTCATTGTTTTTCGTTTAGCCTTCCCCAAAGTGTTAGATACAGTAGCGCGTGTCCATGGGGGAAGTCATTGAATACGAGTAGCCTCCTCCACCTCCGATACTACGAGAGTGTAAGTGGATCCTGATTCACTGATAGCACAGAGAAGCCTCCTTGAGTGTTTGCAAAGTGTGGACCTTGAGAAGAACGGCTTTGCCAAAAATCCTCATGTGGCCCCAGAGACCACAGCACACTGCTCAGTGAAAACAAAGATGTTATAAGCTAGCTTAGCTATTATCGCGCCTTTGCACTACATCTCCCCTGACACCGCATTCAAATCAGTCTCTATTTATTTGGGGTTTTTATTTATTTATAACTGCATTTTTCTCCCCTTTTCCGAGGCAAAAAGTGACTAAAAGGATTATTTGTGGAATAACTAAAATAATTAGCAATGCTCATGCTTCTTTGATTCAGGCGAACAGAGCTGCATTTTGCTCGGATCCCAGCGTCAGTGTTAGCATACTGTAATGTAGGTGAGAGGCACAAAGGGCTGTGAGTCTATGAAATTGATAAAAGGGCAGAAAAGGAGAGGAGACAGAAAGACTACAGGACATCAATTGCAAACAGACTTTATAGTAAATGACAAGAAGCAGAAAAGAGAAATAATGATCCGTAGAAGCATGGAAGGAATATTCATCTCACAGCATTTAGTGCATTACAGCTTCTCCTGAAGACGTACTTAATCTGAAGTAACATTTACAACATGAATGAACATGCATACAAGTACATTTTGTACTTTTGTTTTTTTAAACTTTAAAGGGACAGTTCACCCCAACATCAAAAAATCCATATTTTTCCTCTTACCTGAGGTGTTATTTATCAGTCTAGATTGTTTTGGTGTGAGTTGCTGAGTGTTGGCGATATCGGCCGTAGAGATGTCTGCCTTCTCTCCAATATAATGGAACTAGAGGGCACTCGGCTTGTGGTGCTCAAAGCGCCAAAAGAATACATTTTAAAAAACTATCCAGAAATCATGACCTAATTACTCAAGATAATCCACAGACCTTGTTGTGAGCAGTTTCATGTAGGAACTATTACCTTTCTACCGAACTACATCCGTCAACCGTATCTACACACAGAAAGAAGCGTGCATCTACTGCTCGTGCTCGTGACTGCGCAAGATGTAAACACTAATGGCATTCTCCTTGTAGCTAGCTCAGGTGAGCTAGCAGTCACGGAAGCGTTGCATTCAAGCACTATAGGATTGGAACGCAGAGGTACCGGTAACCCGATTTGTTCAAGTCCTATGGGGACCAGTGGGCTATCCTGACCCTAACCAGTTGAGGTCAATGCCTAACCTCAACCAACCCATTGTGAAATTCCCATTCATTTACTCCACTGACGTTTCAGATAATCTTTATATAAAGAGTTTTAAGCATTGAATAAAGCCAACCAGTTACGAGATGAATCGTGATCATAAAACATTTGATCTGGAGCAAAAACAAAATTGGAAAACAGAAAATAGGCAAAGATACAACACTATATACATAATTATTTTAAGATTAAAGGAACTTCTCATCCCATAATCCATTGCGAGTGGCGACTGGCTGCCTCTGGAAACTCCCCAAAAACTTTTAAACCAACTGTTGATCTAAAATGAAGACAGATGCAGTAGCTGCATGCCTTATTCCTCGCCACAAATCAGTTTTTAGAAACACATTTTGGTGAACTATTTTTGTACTATAAGAGAAAGTTTCCAAAGAAGTCACCATGTTTGTTCCAGTTTGAAATTTGGGAGCAGACCGGGGAGCAGCCTGTATGAGCACGTACCCTCACTAACCGTTCACTGGTAACAGCGAGCTCCACCAATCAGAAACGTCGCTGATACACTTAAGATTGTGGGTAGTGCAGTACTTCTCCATGTCATCGTGAATAAAACATATTTTCGTAAAACAAAGTTGATATCAAGTGGCTTTAGGAGCATATACCATCGTTTCACAATCTCGTAGCTCGTGGTGCGTCTACCTTGGATGGTTACGACAATATGGCTAATAATCAAATCCGCGATACAGAATATGAATCAATTCACTTCCGGAACCTCACTGTTGAGCTCTATTCACTCTAGTTTATGTTTTTCCCTACCAACTTCTACCAACTCCTTGTCGCTAACTGTGTCTGTCCGTTGTTTGTTGCTGAGCAGGTAGCATATAGTGAGTTTTTAGAGCTTTTTCTCTGAAAACAGCAGCCTGCTGCGACTAAATATGACGCTATGAGATCGATGAGAGTGAACCAAAACAGTAAAGTTGTGGGCCGGACACCTAAACAATCAGCAAAAACTCACTATAAGGCTCCGTAAAGCTCAGTGAGCAACTCCGGGGTCTGAAAAGTGAAGCCAATGCTGAATAGCCTTAAACTGGCATTCTTTCTAATAGCCAGCAGGGGGCGACTCCTCTGGTTGCAAAAAGAAGTCTGATTGTATAGAAGTCTATGAGAAAATGAGCCTACTTCTCACTTGATTTATTACCTCAGTAAACATTGTAAACATGAGTTTATGGTCTCACATCTTCTTCAATACAGCATGATGTTCATTTCGTAAATTATGGTCCCATTTAGAGTCAAATAGACCATAAAGCAGGGGGATGCTTTAGGGCATGGCTACCTTGTGATTGCGTTGTCCGGTCTTGGAGTTGTCTGTGTTTTTGTCTTACAACTTTAACCCTTTTCACCCATTATAACCTTTTTAGTCCACGAAAAATGTCTAATTCAGCATTTGGTTGTACTTAGCTCCACCATCTCATGTCACTTCTGGTTGCAAATAACCAAGATGGCGATGGCCAAAATGTCGAGCTCGAGGCTTCAAAATGGCAGTCCACAAACCAATGGTTGATGTCACGGTGACTATGTCCACTTCTTATAGCCTATGCTAAAGCTGAGCGGAGCTGCAGATTCCGACCCCTCATTGTCGTTTGATTATGTAACACTGAGTCTGTGATGTCAGGAGAAGAGTGACATTCATGCCCTTATAGATCTCGTAGTTTTAAGTCAAAGTGTAAATAAGCATTTAGCACATTCATATATAGCATGCTATGATTGAGATGGGACATTGCAGTTGTATCAACGGCATAAACTGCTAATATTAATCTCGGTGACATAAGGCTCTCTCACAGTGCTTGGGTTGAGTAAAATGAAAGTCAGTCCCAGTTTCCTTTGCTACCAGTTAGCATCTGCTTCCCAATTACATCAGCAATGTTTTCTCAAACTGTCGACTCAATGCATCACAATTGCGAGAGTGTGATGGTTCCCTGAAGGGAGCCGCCACCTGTCATTGTGTTTATACAAATAATACTTTGATAGAATGATGAATAGTGTGATATAATTGGAGATGAAAGATTAAAAAAAATGCCTGAATGTTAAGATAAAGCGGTTCCACGGAGGAGCACCTGTAAGAGAGTAAAAAAAGGACGAGACCACGTTAATAAGTTGCCATTTATAATGTGAATTCAAATTTTGTACAGTGTAGAACCTGGCAACCCGCAAATTAAATCTGGTTGTGCTGTACGTTGATAATATTCAGTGATTTCAATAGCACAATAAATAGCAATAAATCAGAAAATGTGCACCTCCATGCAAAACAAAGCTGGAATGATAAGGTAATAGAAAAGAGAGCAATGGGTTAACACTTGCAAAACACTTCACAAGCATGTTGCGCTTGAATTGGGATGTAAGGATAAACCACATCGTTCCAGTCATCCAGATTGGATTCGAGTTTAATTTGATTTCCTTAAGATCAAGAGACCCTGCTTATTTAAACAAGAAAAAAAAAATGCTTTTTGAAAAATAATCATGCTGTATTGCACTGATTTTTAGACAGTTGTTTAAATGAACCAATGAATCCTCGTGTTATCCTGAACAAAGACCGTGATCCTGCTATCAGACACTTCATTCATGTCGTCTCAATGCCTGAAAGACAAAGTGGGTAGCACAACAAATTCATTTAGAGCTGTGCTAAAACATGATCGGCATCTGTATAGGCGTGGGGTCTTATTGCCAAGATTAATTATATTCATTATACAGCGCACTGCATACAAATGACCTTGTTTCCGGTTCAATACATGCACTGATTTTGAATATTGTGCGCTGAACAGATTTGTTAAGATGTATATATAAACGTGCATTAACGGTGGCTCTTTTCTGGTTTGCTGCGAGTATTTTAAAGACAAGGCAAGGTCTTATTATTTCACAAGGTTTTACAGGTTAAAGATGGGCTCATCATTATCACATCTCCTTTAGAGGCCCATAATTCCTAGCGGCTCTTTTGTCTGTGTCTTTATTTTATGCATTGGCTTGTATTGCGACTGAATGCACAGAGTCTAAAAAGGTTTGTGTCATCTTGCAGTTTGCGATTAAAGTAAAGAGTAGATATATTCAGCCATCACTGATATCTGTATTGCTGCTTTATTTGAAGCAGCAGGAGATAGTTGATCAAAGTCAACAGGAGAGATTTGAATGTGAGCTATTTCTGGAAAATCATTCATTTCAGTTGAGAAGTACATTTTAGTTTTAGTGTCACCTGGCACAAACTGCCTCACTCTTTGTGTAGGATCTCTGGGAAATCTGACTAATGAAACAGCAAAACGCAGAAATAAATTATTTTCTGCAGTTTGTGGCATGGTCATATGTTATTTAGCTAGAAATTGAGTTTCTGTTATAGAAAAATTAATATCTAGCAGTCTCACAATTCGTTATTGTAATCCTGTAGTTATTTTAGAAACCAGTGTTTAACCTTTCACACCGAAGCACAACGGCGTCAGACCTATTTTAAGTATAAAACCCAGATTTAAAGGAACAGTGTGTAATAATTAGGGTGATTTATTGGCAACGGCAAAGGGAAACTAGGGATGAACCTAGTGTTTCAAAATAAAAGTTCATTCTACCCAAATACTTTCTGTCTAACAGCTTATAGTTTTAATGTTTCATTCCATCCAACTACTAATTTCTAGAAGTCTATTCCGCATTTGCGCTTTAAGATTTCTGTATTATCAGCAATACATTGCGATTAATTTCAACTGTCAACATTCACACACATTTTCTGCAGGAAATGCACTTATCTAGTTTTCTTTAGTGTATAATCACCTGGAAATAAAAATCATTGTGTTTTCGTTACCTTAGAATGAACCGTTTATATCTACATACTGAGCAGGTCCTCTTCACGGAGCCGGCCGCCATGTTTCTACAGCAGCCCAAAGCAGACAAACCAAATGCTGGCTCTAGACGGAGCCATTCCCGTTTTCATGATTTTGCATTGGCCACCAAAGTTCTCCTCCACGCTTGGCACACGGAAGAAGTTTCAGTTGGTTGCAGTGTTGGAAATTAACTTTTTTGTCCACAAACCACTGTAATCTACCAGCCACTCCATAGATTACCATTGTTTTTTTGGCTGATGAGTGAAGCAAATCTAGCAGCTATTTGCATATTTTACCACCATTTGGCTAGTGGTTGGTGCTTATTTCCAACCCTTGTTGCAATCTACAGCTTCACTGCTAGATGCCGCCAGATCCTACACACTGCACCTTTAATTGTGAAAGCCTCCCTATGACCTACATGAGCAAACGAGACCGTCAGCGAGAATATTGGTTATGTCTATATAATTATTCTCAATGCCTGTCATTGGGTCCGATTCCCCGGCACGCAGGTTCACAAGAAACTCCTTCAGCTCAGACTCCAGCAGCCCAACCAGCCCGCCACAGACAGATCCGGCTCTGCTGCCGCCTTAGACCTGCAGAGCTCCGACGAGAGGTGGAGAGCTCCGCACCTGGCAGCAGCGGCTCCTCCTCCGACCTGGAGCTGATGAGCTTCACCTCGCTGCTCCGCCGGGCCCTGCTGGGAGCCATCACTGACACCACGCTGCTGAAGGCCCAGGTCATATTACTGGGCCCGCTGGAGGGAAGGGAAGCATGGGAGAACCAGAACCAGGACTGCACGTTGCCGACCGTCAGACCCTGCTGCAGTAAAATGAGAGGTTTTCTAAAGGGAGTCTGGTGCTTGGAAACACTACCGCTTTTGTCCACAGGGGCCGCCAAAATCGAGACAAAATGAAAGGACATTTAGCTTTAACCCTCTTCTGTTGGAGTATAAACTACTCCACAAAAGAGGAATGGTTTGCAAACAGTCAATGGTACATACAGTATACATTATGTAGAAACTGTGTTCAACTATTGTCCCAGCTTGGGGAGCTTTTATTTTCTCTCTTCAAAAAAACTTTTTATTGGATGAAATGGTCTAAAATCCTGAGAACAAAAGGGCAAAGGGAGTAAATGACCTTTTAGGGCGTTATTGTGGCTGACTAGTGCTAGCATGTCCTAGCTGGCTAGTGTGTTAGCGGTTAGCTTGCCAACTACAGTAACTGCTACTTGCTCCGTGAGCAGTCCCTACGCCACCAAGCTTCAAGAGCAAAATATTTCACAGATGTACAGATTAATTTTACTCTTCCACTTCTAGGTGTGACTCTATGCATGTTGACTCAGTGCCACGGCGCTATGGGGTACTTAAATAGAACGGCGCCATTGTTAATGTGATTGATTACACCTGTGGTTTACCTGCTTTGACAAGTCAAAATGCCTCTTGAAGTTGTTCCTCTGGCTGAACAGGTTTAATTCCTTCAGGTGTCTTTTTTAAGTATCCGTGCACAGTTGAATCCTTAGACTCCGTATAGATAACTGTACGATCAGTACAATGGATGAAAATGGCAAAAAAGGGTGTCATAAGAGTAATAGGGAAGTAGCTAGTGGTCAATGGCTTTAAAGAGCTTCTATACACTTCATGACCTGATTTTTGCTTTCTTTTATTTCTTTCTATTGAGCAGCTGGATCCGTTCACTGTCCTTGCATCAGGGACTATAAAAAACCAGCATGAGCAAGATTTTCAAATCTTTACAGATAATGAAAATGTGAGAAACCACACATAATGACATGTTATGTTAAATTGAACAGTTTTGTTCCTATAGTGTGTGGTGAGCAACGATTTGGCCAAAACAGCACAACACAAACTAACATATTCCATTCATGAACTACAAAAGTTCAGACTAAAAAAATAAAAGGAAATCTCTCAAAATATCTTGCGATAAAACGTGACTTTAGTGTAAACAAACATGGCGGACGACGGGCAGGAAGAATTAGGGATGTCAGCTTGGTTCCCAATTGGCTGTCATTCTTTCCCACGTGACTGCGTCATCAGCTGTCCTCGGGTTCCCCACACACAACAGGATATCCGATCGTAAATATTAAACCTGTTTAACATTTACGATCGCATAGCATCATATGACAGCTGTTGTTGCCTGTTGGGCTTGAGTTTGCCATGTTATGATTTGAGCATATTTTTTTATGCTAAGCACAGTAAGTTATCGTTGTTTGTGTTGTTAATTGATTTCTAATAATAAATATATACACCAAATATATACAACAAGCATATTTGCCCACTCCCATGTTGATAAGAGTAGTAAAGACTTGAACAGATGAAAAATGTGTGATTAATTTGCTATTAATCGCAATTAACTATGGACAATCATGCAATTAATCACAATTAAATACTGCAAGCCCTACTCTTAACATACCTCACACCACAGGAATATCTGGTATGATAATAGTTAGTTAACCTTTATTGACAGACTCAAAGTCCATTAAAAAAAAAACAAACATATAACACAAACAACAATATGTACATTTAAATAGATTTTAAAAAGAATTAAAACATTTTTAAAGACAGTGATACCAATGTTTCCAAAGGGATGACTGGTATTGTATAACACTAAAACAATGATTTGACAGCAGCATGATAATGGTGTTCTGAGAATCATTTAGCCGACATAAATTTGTGCATCAGATTTCTCAGTAGAGTCTCAAATGTCGCTTGCAGTACACCACCACCACAATCTTTAGAACAATCAAAAAATCATGGCTTTGTTGACCATTGTCTGAAGCGGGGAATCAGGCCCAAAACCTGCTTGATTGTCGTGCAGTGTTTACCCGGCATTACTGTATTTGTGATGGATATTCAGACGTCCACAGACAGGTGGTACACAGTCTACTCTTCAGTACTGCCTGTGCTGCCTCATCTGCCTCCTGCAGCCTGTGCAGCATTTCCAGTGAAAGGACGGGTTGATAGGACCGTAACTTTCAGTATTCTTATCCATCCATAACTATTACCACACCAGTCCTCTGCCTCGCCTCTCCACACTAGAGAAAAAAAATAAAAAAAAAAAAATCAAAGAGGGTATTAGGCAGCGGGGTTATTCCCGACACTTTGCTGGAGGCTGGCGTTAATCTGTGCGTTTTGGAGAAACGAGGTTAGTTAAGCATTTTAATGGCCCTAGCCCTGTGATAATTAGGCCTGCCCTGGAGGGAGCTCCAGTTGAGCCACTTGGGCCTTGAAATGGAGCCAGGGAACTAAAGCCCTGCACGCACACAATGATCCTGAACTAATTCCCTGAGTAAATATTTTCTCCCGTTCACTCCGCAGCCTCTTTCTCTTTAAAGTTGTAAAAGGCCTGTTTCCTTTTTCTATTTTTCACACTCTCTTCTTTTTTTTTTCCATCCTCCCTCCCTCCGCAGATATTTTTAGAAGGAGGCACTCGGAGCGGTTTTACATTTTATTCTCTTCTTTCTTTCTTTCTTTTTTCATTGTGTCCTATTTCATCGTGTGATAAAGCTCATACAACAGTTTTTAATAGTTCTCCTGCGTGCATTTTTACACAATCACCTCGCACGTATAGAGACGGGGGGGCCCTCTGTTGTGTCTTGTTTGACTGGCGTGGCCTTTGACCCCGGGGCCCGCGGAGGGGCTCTCTGACTGACTGATCCAATCGTCCTAAAGGGGTCTCTGAACATTGTGTATAGTCTTCCCTTCCTGTCTGCGTCTGGGGCTCCCACAACACCGAGAAAGCCCCTGAGCTACAGCTGCTATTGTTTCTCAGCACAAAAGACAGACATCACATTAAAAGTGCTCTGTATCGTCTTGAACTCACATCAGTCTTTGTCAACAGGAGAATCAAAAGGCTCCGGCAATTAAATATAATAAAAAAAATATTCATGAATATCACAGACGTGCGGTAATAAGTCTATTAATGTGAAATAATTCCTGATTTGTGTTTGAATGAAGGCCGCCGTCTCCTTCGTGTCTCTATTAGAACTCTATTAGAATGGGCTGAACACACCCTGCCATTAAGTTGTCAATCTACAAGTTTGTGTCTGGGTGATAAAGTTCGTCAGCTTTCAAAGTGGTTGTTTGGAGGATGCTTTGACTGACATGTGGCCCTCGAGCTACAGAAGTCAGCGCCCAGGTTTCCCAGGGACACTACTTGTTTGGCTCAGGGAACCTTTGTGAGAAGTATCTTCATCTCACTGCTGCTCAGTCAGCCCATTTCTCCAGGCCACGGTGTCAGGCATCATTTATCTCTGACAGTGAAGCTGTCTAGAGTGTGTGTGTCTGTCCGTCTATATGCGATATGTGTGTGCATGCGTGTTTGTATATGCGAGTCCGCCCGCGTCTCTGTGTTGGCTGGGCGCATGTCGTCATGTGTCATATGGGTGTCCCAAGGACAATTCTCGGAGCGGGCGGCGGCGGAGGCGGAATGAGCAGAAGATGAATGTTTTCTGAACATAGGAGGATATCATTAAAGCTATACCTGTGCAGCCGTTTGATTGATTTGCCGAATCACAGTCGCAGGATGTTAACATAAAACCCGCAAATGGCTTCGATTTAAATATGTTACTTATCAACACTCCACAGTCCATCAACGCAGAAATCCTCCGGAAGCTCTAATTTAACGGGAAGTGTGTAATTTTTCATTATACAGTAATTAGATGATATTAATTGCAAAACATCTGTTAAGTTAGCTGACATGTGACGCCTGCCAGGCTGACTAATGTGCATGATAGTTCATCATACTATATGGGATTCTAACCTTTAAGTGCAGAGGTTTTCAAACGGCGAGGTGTGCCTGTTTAGGTGGGAGCGATGAAGCGGGGACACAGAAAGAGACACAAAGATACTGCATGAGGTGAAAAGGACAAGTGCATTCTGTAAGTTAGTTATTGTAGTTTAGCCTGCTTACGGTACGCAGTTTAGCTCATGGAGACAATTATTTTTACCTGATTGTTGCAATTTGCGTTAAAAATGACACTCCTTCTCAGAGTCATAACTCATCTGAACACATGGTACACATTTTAAAATTCAGTGAGGTTTACATTTTTTTAAATAGAGTGAAGATACTGGCATCATATGAAACTAGAAAACCTAAGGAATCAGTTGGTACCAATACCAGCTTGTCGCGAAGGAGGTTAAATAACGCTCCAAACTTGTGCTAAATTTTGACGTGGGAAAACTGGCACGGACATTTTCAAAGGGGTCCCTTCACCTCTGACCTCAAGATATGTGAATGAAAATGGGTTCTATGGGTACCCACGAGTCTCCCCTTTACAGACATGCCCACTTTATGATAATCACATATAGTTTGGGGCAAGTCATAGTCAAGTCAGCACACTGACACACTGACAGCTGTTGTTGCCTGTTGGGCTGCAGTTTGCCATGTTATGATTTGAGCATAATGTTTTATGTTAAATGCAGTACCTGTGAGTGTTTCTGGATAATATATGTTATTATTTTGTGTTGGTAATTGATTTCCAATAATAAACATATACACACATTTGCATAAAGCAGCATATTTGTCCACTCCCATGTTAATAAGAGTATTAGATACTTGACAAATCTCCCTTTAAGGTACTTTTTCGGGGCGACTGTGGCTCAGAAGGTAGAGCAGGTCGTCCACCAATCAGTGTTCACTGTGTATGACTTTACATAAAAGCTCAAAGGAGAATTTTTTATTTATAATACATGTTACACACTGCTACACAAATACATTTACTGTGTACAAAAGTGCTACTACAGTATTGAATTTTCCAAGTAAACTTTGACCATACTGTTGAAATGGCGTTGGACAATTTACTGACACAGAAACTGGTTTTGAAGCATGAATGAAGTGTTTTGGGTGAGTTACTACCTTTTGCAGACATGCAACAGAGTTGTGATGTCCCATCAAACAGTTGTGACAATTGCACTTACTGTTTAGAGAACTTTAAGACAAAAAATCAGCCAAAGCGATTTGAGAAAAACTGTAAAAAAATAATCATAAAAAATAAATGCCGGTGGGCACCCCTCCACATTTTCTACATTGAGGTAACAAATGAACAAATAAATAAAGAATGAAAGAAATACACTTTTCACCCCTGTAACTCTCATTGTAGTGAAACTGACTTAACACATTTAAGCAAACAATAGCAGGGACCATGTGTTTATTATAATATAAATAAAAGGGGTATACCTATGTCTCGTGATTTTTTTTTTTTTTTACTATTTTGAAATAGATTTTTTAATGCCAGAATCGATATATTTGCTTAATTTGAGTCTATGCGAAGGTAGAAGGAAGTCACCGCTTTTATTGCTATAGTCTGAGTAACGTGACGTCATATCCGGTCCGTATCCTTCAACCAAAACAAACTACAGTCGGCAGAGCAAGCCAAAACCACAAAGCAGAAAACGGCAGAGGGTTCCTGACAATGACTGATGTATTTGACTTCAGGACATCTCTGACTACATACATGCTGAAAATCAGGCATTTTCACTGTATTAATATAGATATTTTCCAAAGTAAAAGTCCCTAGAAGTGTATGATTCAACATTTTTCCCATGGTCTAGTGTTAAAAAATATACCGTAATATTGAATCACAATACTTAAAAATCGCAATACATATCGAATCAGCATCCAAGTATTGTGGTAGTATCGAATCGGGAGATAGGTGTATCATCCCAGCCCGAATAAATAAATACATGGTCCTTGATATTGTTGGCTTAACAATTTTAGGGGGATGGGAGGGGGGCTCTAAATCCGAATCTTGCCTTGGGCACTAAAAGCACTAGAGCTGGCCCTGGTGCCACTTTATATATAGGCAAAAAGAAAAGTGTCAGGGGCCTGCAGTGTCAGGCTGTGAAAACCCTGGCTTTAATACATTCAGCATGGTGGAGTTTTTAATAAACAGCTTGAAAGACTGACTAGCTTTCTATGAACATACATGCTCGGCATCTTACCCCGGTATATTAGCCTAACCCCGGCCGTGCACATCCTCTCTTTGTCCTCCACTTCCTCTCCAATCCCTCCATTGCCCTGCACGTCCTCCGCACCCCGCCTCTTTGTCCCGTCTCAAGGCCATGGCCAGTCATGGGCTCGGGCCCGTGCTCCTAGCAGCTACTGACCCTTTGTGCCACCTTTATCACAGACTTCTTTACCGTGGGCTACTTAACCACAGCGCTAACTGCAGGTCCTGCGGGTCTCTGTGATTGTGCTCTGCATTGAGCAGAGAGATGAGGATTAACACCGACACTCGATAAAGGGGTCAGAGGTGTGCAGTGATTATTTGTGTGTGTGTATTACCGGGAACGAGAGAGAGAAAAAGAGAGACAGAGAGAGAGAGAGTGTGTGTGCAAGGTATAAGCCTGTGTGTGTGTGTGTGTGTGTGTGCGGCTCTCACAGGGTGGAGGATGAAGCAGGTGGAAGGGGGTTGGGGACATGGCTGCAAGGTTGAGGTGAAATAGATGGATAAGGTTAGCTGAGTTATCAGACAGGAGCATCACAATCAAGCTGTCAGCTCAATGCCTCCCTCTCTCTGCTCTCTCCCTCTTTTTGATAAACAGAGGAATAGGATTACAATTTGGACTGGTCCCGGGGCAGCGAGGAAGCCTGCCCTGCCTTTCAGCCGCATTCTCTGCTCTGTGAAAGGAGCACAAGAAAGGCACAAATCTGCCAGACAGGACTCTCTGGGTGGGGGATCTGAGAGGAGGAGGATAGGAGGGCATGGTGCCAAAGAACAAGGTGTGGAGGTTGGCTCATAATTACCAAAAAATATAAATCCAAGACATTTATTTAAAAGTCTGGTTCACTGAAATTACTATACCATAACTTCTCACTTACCTCTAGTGATATTTAGCCATCCATACACACAGTTTGGGTTTTATTAGCCACGGTTTTGAGATTTCATCCTGCACTATAATACAATAATTTTGTGATGCTCATACCATTAAAAAATTACATTTAAAAAATCCAACCACAGCATGTCTTTCAATCAGTGGTGCAGTGTTACTAAGTGTATTTATTCAAGTAGAATATTTCCATTTGATGCTGCTTATACTTCCATTTCTATAATGGACACGTTGTACTTACCTATTCCACTTCATTAACCTGTCAGATAGTTACTTTACAGATTATTGTAAGTGTATATAAAATATAATGTATTGTTGTAAATTAAACTGTAAAACTGTGAAAGTTAGTTTCACCTCAACCAGCTACAACATTAACATGCTGATGACACATCAGTCATAAGAATCCAATAATATAAAGTTTCATTCTATAACACTGACAGGGGGATTTTTGTCTATATAGTACTTTTAATATTTTACAAATGTATGATAATTACATACTGTCATGTCCAGTAAAAAGCAGGTATCTCCAATTTTGGTAATTGTGATTTTTGTTTAGATTAAATTGAACAATAAAGTGTTCCGTTTCCCTAATTCTTAAGCTCACTAAACAATTTAATTATCTGAAAAATGCCAAAAAGATGAAAACAAGGCTGTTTTTTCTTTGTTTATGAAAAGTTAAAGTTGAGATGAAATGAGAAATGCCTTTTTAACCCGTTTAGATCACAACCCCGGTCATACTGTGCACCTATTTAACAATATGTGCAAATAAATACATAAATAGGTAAATAAATACATTTCTTTGTGTTTTTATATCAAAATTCAATAATCTTTTCTTCCTGTAAAACAAAATATGACGTGTGTATACTAGGGATGCACCGATACCGGATCGGATATCGGGCCGATACTGACTTAAATAGCTGGATCGAACATAGGAGACAATGGGGCCGATCTATTCAATTAAATTCTATGTTTATATACTCTATACATTATATACTGGAATTGTAATTCCTGTTTAAGTTTTGACCAATTTGTTGCTGCATTAAAAAGGTTTACACTTGAATTGTAATTCCTGATCATTTTGAGTATTTATATTCAAGTTGCTGGTATATTTTTGGTGTGATTTATTATTTTAATAATAAATATAAATTCACAAAATTCATATCTATGTATTTATTTATTACATTTTGTTTTACAAAGTTAGGAAAGCAATGTTTAAGCCAAGTCTGATGTTTCCTTACACATAACAGAATGATCCCAGTCACTTCCACACAGTGAGGCATACAGCTTATTAATTAAACACTGGTATTGGATCAGTACTCGGTATCGGCCGATACCTAAAGCCCAGGTATCGCTATCCAGACTGAAAAAGTTGGATCGGTGCATCCCTAGTGCTTACATAAGCTACTACCAACCAATTTCAACCAATAATATCATGACATCCATCCATCAATATGCAACTTTTATCGACAACATTCTAAGCCCGCCCACTTTTTAGCAGTCCAATCAAATGCGAAGGATTTGATTTAAATCCCTCTCGTAACTATGCACCACTCAAATATTCCGTTTCACTGGGGAATACTCTGAAGATGCTCTAACTTCAGTTTCACTGGGACTTTAACATTTTGGAGATACATGGTTTCTTAGGACAATAACAATCATTTTACTTAAGTAACATTAAATGCAGGATTTACTTGTAATGGAGTATTTTACATCATAGAATTGTCACATTTGAGAAAAATATCCAAATACATCTTCACCTGCTCATTAAACATAGTAACATCAAACTATCTACATGGATGGATACCACTAAGTAAATGAGAAAGATGTGTTTCATTATTTAGAATCAACTCTAATTTGAATATATTTCTAAACAATGAAACATTAACATTCACAAGAGAAACTCTTTTACACGTTTAATATTATAATAAATTAGTATTAACAGGAAGTCAGTCTTTTCTTCTCTAAAAGTAAGGAACATTATTCCTGTGATGACGGCACAAAAGCTCATGTTGTGCTTGTTTTGTCTACTTTGTTCGGGACACAAAAGCCTCGCTGTTCTTCCGGTCCCCCCGCCGACTGATCGGGGAGATTTTTTTAAATCTGCAGAGAGTGGTGAAATAATGTTGGGACAGCGACCAGAGCAGCAGGGCAATTAAGACAAATTAATTATGGCGGGGGCGTGCGAGCCGAGCCCGGCTAAAGCGTGAACCCACAGAGGTGTAAGAGCCACATATAAGAGCTCTCCAAGAAAAGGGCTGTGGCACTCGCCTATTTGCTATCTCATTATCTACAAGGAGAGAAAACTCCACTATGTGACCCTGACGTGGAGAGACCCCTGGTCTTTGACTGCGGGCGCGGCCTTCTGCTGTTCTGGCGGGTGAATGCGTGGCTGAGCAGAAATTAAATATGTGCTCCTGCTCCCTCAGCCGGGTTGCTTCTCCATAAAGATGGTCCATCTGACCCGTTTTCTTCCCTCTCATCTACATGTACATAGATTCCCTTTTTCTGCAAAGAATTGCTCACTGAAATATCTATTATTCTTCCCTTGTTCCCTCGCCATTTCATCGGCTGTGGGATCCAAGGAGCTGTGTGGCCTTTTTCTTTTTTGACTCAGAAAATCACGTGCCTCCTCTTTCTAACTAAAACTTAGAGGAGCTATCGGTGTGGTCACACTTTTTTATTAGGGCTGTCAATGTTCACGCAAATTTATTTTAATGCCACTAATTTCTTTAATGCATTAACATAAGTTACGTTAATGTGTTAATTAATAGCAGTTTTAAAGCTAGAATGAAGGCACTGTCATCATATGGAACTAGAAAACTTAAGGAAAGTAGCCAAGCCAGCAACAATGACAGCCCGTCCCTTCAGGCCTCCCTCCAAAGCCGGTCCCCAAAATTATCATCATGAACTAGGGCTGTCAGGTCAAGTTAACGCAATGATATTGGCATCACATGAAACTACAAAACCTAAGGACTCCATTGGTTCCAACTATGTCCTACTAGCTTGTCACGAAAGAGGCTAAATAACGCTCCAAATTTATGCTAAATTTTGGAGAGGAAAAACTGGCATGGACATTTTCAAAGGGGTCCCTTGACCTCTGATCTCCAGATATGTGAATGAAAATGGGTTCTCTGGGTACCCACGAGTCTCCCCTTTACAGACATGCCCACTTTATGATAATCACATGCAGTTTGGGGCAAGTCTTAGTCAAGTCAGCTCACTGACACACTGACAGCTGTTGTTGTCTGTTGGGCTGCAGTTTGCCATGTTATGATTTGAGCATATTTTTATGCTAAATGCAGTACCTGTGAGGGTTTCTGGACAATATGTGTCATTGTTTTGTGTTGTTAATTAATTTCCAATAATAAATATATACAGACATTTACATAAAGCAGCATATTTGTCCACTCCCATGTTGATAAGAGTATTAAATACTTGACAAATCTCCCTTTAAGGTACATTTCGAACAGATAAAAAATGTGCATAATTAAAATGCGATTAATCGTGATTAACGATGGAAAATCATGCAACTTATGGTGATTCAATATTTTAATCGATCGACAGCCCTATTCTTTATATCTTTAACAAATATTTTTGACCGGTGTTGGTGTCCCGTGTGAAACCACAAGTCAATGTTGATTTATCTGTCACGTAACTTTCTTACTTAAGTGACACCACTTCCGGTGTGGCGTAACTTAACAACGATCTTTTCCTAAACCTAACTAGGTAGGATGGATATTCGAAGGAAAACGCAAGAAAAATGAGCAATAACTTTTCCTAAGATATCATACGAACCGTTGTGTGAGGAAACGTGTATTTGTGTGAGGTAGGGTGCAGTTGAAAGACTGAAGACCAAAGGACACACACACATTTTGTACTTTTGCACTGCACTCGTCATGCACTGAATCAAACAAATGAATTAGCATTGTAGCAGTAGCTTTAGATTATCATATGCATGCGCTCCTTTGTTCCTTGGAAGTGAAAACTTGTTTGGCACAGCTAACTCGGAGCAGCGACAATTGTTTTGCTTAAATAGGATCAGGAGCAGGAAGAGAATCGTGAACATCTCATCATAAGCTCCGGCAACAAGTGAAAACATCCCCAAAACCTGAATGAGCAGAGACACTGACACAGATCCGTGCTCTATTCTTTTGTAAAAACCAAATCCCTCTTTTCCTCCTTTCTCAGCCATAATATGGCTTCCAAGCGAGGTCCAGCCAGAAATCTTGCGGCATGGCCGTGAAATAAAGGAAGTGCTGCCATGCCTGACTATGCCAGTGAATAAAGCCAAAGCAAATTGCTTAGGGAGAGTTTGGTCCAATTGGATGCCATCCCTTGGTATGTAATTCCCATGGCACGTCGTTGGCAATGGCGTTGCACGCCTCAATCAGGTGTGGGGGCCTGGAGGAGGCCCTGCTCATTTGCATGTCCAAGTATGAGGGGAATTCCTCTTAGGAAGGAGCCAGGCTTTGATGTGGGCATTCCCACTTGGATTACGGGACTAAAATAGACAGTAATGGATCAGTGAAGTCATTCATCACCAGTGTGCGGTTTGCCCAGTCCTCCTTCACCTCCTAAACCACGCTCGGCTTCAAAGAGAGCCGTCCATTGAGCTCCTCCTGCCAGGACACCTACTGCAGATGAGACTGATGTAAATGAGCCAGGAAGTGATGGCATTAATTTGAGTTTGGTTTGATGATCCATCACTGTCGTAAGGTCACTTCCACATGTTGTTGGCAGAACTGGGACACATGGCTGACATTGCTAGACTTAAAAGGTAAGGAAATTCATGTTTTACATATCTGTTTTCTGGCTTTCGTGTTTATACAATAACTCAATATTGATTTTAAATGAATTTAGAAAATGTACTATCCATTGCAAGCTAGACATAGAGAGAAATGAAGAAAGTTACTGTAACTGTAAGTGACATTTGTGATAAAGCACTACCCACAAATTATGATAACGTAACATTGTTGATTATTTAACCTTTCTGGTTTTAGCCTCAAGCTCGTCGCAGGTTAAACGTCACCACCCCGACGGACTGCGGCCAGTCGAGTGGCAATCTATGAGGATGGACAGGATGGGCTGCAACAGTTGGAACGATGACATTAGAGAAGAGAGTGGATTGGATATTGAAAAGAGACAAACCATTACAATGACATATTGTACCCGTGATGCTACAGTGCAGACATTTTGTGGGATATTTGTTTGTTCTTTTGAAAGCCAAAAAAGTGTCTGATTTTGTTAAAAATCATGGTTGGGTTCAAATTCTGTTGGCAAGTAATGTAGTGCTGATTTATCTTAGTATATGGATGGTACGTGTTTCACTTCTGTTGAACTTTTGAAATGTTGCAAAAAAAAAAGAAAAGAAATGCGAATTAGGCGTGTTTTCATTCGGGATAGGTCATGATTTTAAAATTTTTTAATAGTCATTAAATTATAAATAGTCAAATAGTTTATGCGACTATCGTCTTGTCTTTGGTATTTTGACTCTGATCTTGTGGTATTTTCGCCCATCTCTAATTTCCATCAACTGGTTTAGAGCGAGTAAACTCGGCTACAGCGTATTTTGGTCAGAAATTGGCGCTGTAGGCTGCATGGCTGTAATCCGCCAATAAACTTGGAAGAAGAAGTAGAGGTTGCGAACCGGAAGCAAAACAAGTCGCCTTGGCCATCAAACCATCTACGAGAAATGGAAAAGGTCTTCAGGAATTTGTTTCAGTTGGGGAAATTTGAATTGTTGCTTGTCAGCTAGTATTGGTCATGTTTCATGCTGTCTGGAGACGAAGACAAGCATTCGCACGTTATGGGAATATCTGGGAAGATGCCAGGAAACAGCTGATCAGTCATGTGACTTAAGTGTTCGCGTATGTCAGAATTTATTCGGCAAAGACGTTTACATATCACATTTAGCGTTCAAAGGCAAAAAACACCTCGAGCGAGTGTAAAATGTAGTTTGCAATTGTGGAAGTTTTATCAAATTTTGCCATTTCCATACATGCGATACTTCAAAATGCACTTCAAATATGCTTAAAAACAACAAACCCAGCATTGCCATATTATAATGAAAGGAAACGGTTTCCTATTTACATATTCAGTAGATGTTTTTTTTTGTCCACTTGATGAATATGAGTCCAATATTCACTTTCCTTTTAGCTCTGTTTTGGTCTTCACCTTACTTTTGGTTGCTAAATGTTCCACCATGTTTACCAGCTTGCTATTTGCTATTCGCAAACTTTGTCTGTGTGTCTAGTAGTGTACTGGGCAGGTAGCATATGGTGGGTTTGTCTGCCTGCTGTGGCTGGAAACGATGCTGGGAGCTGTGAGAGTGGACCAAAACAACAAGCTGAAAGTCGCTAAAACGCTCTGTAGTTCCTAGGGGAACTGCTCAGTCAGGTGATGATTCTTTGTGGGTTCATCACTATGAGCGACCCCTTTAAAATCACACAGTCATTTGACATTGTTAATATGAAAATATGAATATATAGTGCACCTTTTAATTAAACCTCAACCATCGAGGGGGCGGATCAGAAATTGCACATGAATCACTTTTGGAACAGTCATATGGGTTGTCTTGGAAGGCAACGCCAATCAACCTATTGTGTTGTTTAGATATAGGGATGTTTTTCTGTAAAATATCTTATTGAAATATTGGAAGCGTTTCTTTTGTCATAATAATCTGCTACTGAACATCAGCTCAGAAACAACATAAATCCATAACTTTTCCCTCTCTTTGTATTGAGTCTTATGCATTCTGCAGAACACGTGTGCAGGGTCACAACGGCTGACATGTAGCTGCGTATTTAACAATGCTCAGTCATCCACGGCAAAATGAATGCTTTATCACAGTGGAGCTGTTCTCCATGTGACGCTAAGGACACGGAGGGGAAAAGCAGTTGTGCATGTGACATTTCACTCACTGTTGATTTAATGAATCAGGTGAGGGATGGCTGAGGGCCCACTTCTTGCTTTGGCGTCTTTGTTTGATAAGCTAACATATGGATTAGCATGTTAAACTCACTGTCAAAGCAAAGCAATTAGCCTGATGTGGATGGAGGTTGTGTTTTTTGTTAATTTGTTAATTTTCAATTCATTCCTACTTTGGAATTTCACTGTACTTTCATGACTTTAAGAGTGTATGAAAACAAATTACTTACCTTAAAGTTGGTTATCTTCTTCAAAAAAATTTTTTTGTTATCGTTGTGGAAAGTCTCATTACATCCTGACAGCAGTCAATAAATCAAAATTTATAAAAAAGAAAAGAAATCTGGTGTTTGTGGCTGTCGCAGGACTGTAATAAACGTGTCTACCTGCCTGCCTGCGCGCACTCTGCCCGTAGACTAGAGTTTGAAATCACCAGAGGGCCCACGATACGATATTATCATGATACTTCCGTCAAAACACAATCTTATTGCAAATTTAAACATTTTGCAACGTGCTGAGTATTGCGATAAAATATACTACGACATATTGCAATTTATTACCTTTTTCCACCTTTTGTGTCAACATGTTTTATTCAATAAGATACACTTTTCATTGAAGTCAGAGGTCAAGGGACCCTTTTGAAAAAGGCCACGCCAGTTTTTCCTCGCCAAAATGTGGCGTAAGTTTAGAGCGTTATTTAGCCTCCTTCGCAGCAAGCTAGTATGACATGGATTCCTCAGGTTTTCTAGTATCATATCATCCCAGTAAACTCCACTCTAGCTTTAAAACTGGGCCGAAAGATCGATCGCGTTAATGCATTGAAGAAATTCATGGCGTTAAAACTAATTTGTGTTAACGCGTTATTATTGCGTTAACTTTGACCTCCCTAGTTCATAACGATACTGTTGGAATCCTGAAGCGACGGACTGTCGACTGTTGCCGACTTGGCTACTTTCTTGCTAGATTTAGCGTCTTTTGGAGCTAGTGTTGCTCGCTACTTTCGTTGGAAAAGAGTGGGCAACACTGGGCTGGGTTTTCCGGTTGAATAATTAAAAAAAGTACTCTAGTGTACTCTTGCTAGTTTCTCAACGTTACCAACCCTAGCTTTAACTACATTATATTGGGTAACCATGCTGGTTTGATCTTTCACTGAATTTCTGTGGACATAAGTCTGCCTGCTTTCCGTACAGTACCAACAGAGTTTTATTGCTGTGGCTGTGTATCTTACCACAACAGGTAAACTGAGAGAGGACAGCAGTAGAAGAATGAAGGAGAGGGAGAGACATGGGAATAAAAAGATAAACAGTTTGACCTTCTGTTTCTGCCAATTTCCAGTGGTCGCCCCCCTCCTTAGCCTTCTCTTTCCCTCTTTCGCCCTCAGCCCTGTGTCGGACGAATCCTTTTTGGAGGGATAAATAGCACTGCTGCGCTTTGATAGCCCCAGTCCCAAACAGCAGCTACCGATAAATAAAAGGAACTTTCTCCATTTATCTCTGTGAGAAAGAAGTTCCTATTAGGGTCCCCATAGCCACGGGGCCTTTCCCTCCTTCACTGCACAGCTTTGTAGATTGCCTGCTTGGTTTAAGGTGCTATTGAGTGCTCACCAGGACAATTACATGCCAGGACCCCCCTCCGGAAATGTCCCTCCCCTCCACTTCCCTCTCCCGTCCTGTACCTCTGTGCCAGTGTTGCGCGAGATGCTATCCGCGATAGGGGCCGGATGGGGATGGTGTGTGCGGCGCGTCGTGTAATTGCGTGTGCATGTGTGTGTGGGAGCTCCCCGCTGGAAGAGGGGACAGAGGGGGTAGAGTGATAATGGCCCTCTGAATGGTATGGAATAAAGTATCATTGCTTAGTGCCTGGAGTCAGACAGTGATGCTAATGCAAATGGTTTTTACCCCCACCTCTCTGTCTGGTATAATGATAGCCCCACAAACAGTATGTATGAAGAAACAGAGCGAAGGAGGTACATAAATAAAAATAGCGCACACCTCAGTGAAAATGACTTTTTGTTGCCTTCAGGGAACTTAAGACACACCTTTACACTTTCCCTCCGGGCCTCCTCTATTTCCTACTTCTCTTGATATTTTTTTATCATTTGATAACATAAAGTAGAGATTTCTGCGAGGAGCAATATAGCGGCGGGAAAAAAAAAGAATCGTGCTGGTTTTTAGAAAGACTTGGCCCTCGACCGGGCATGTCAATCTCATTTCCGACAGCCTCACAAAATCAAGGTGTTTTCGAACACATAAAACGAGATGTGTGTATTGGTTATAGGGTGCACGAGTCCAAGGCTTCACCTTGAGAAGATACTGATATTTTCCAGCGTATTGTTAGAAGCATAAACAGCCAATTGGGTGACGCCGGTGTGCTTTTCAAACGCGGGCGTTCTCGCCGGATGAATGGCCGCGGAAGAAAAACGTGAAGAGTCTGAAGCTATTGTTTCTTTTCAGTCTCTGAGGAAAGTATCGCCACAATCGCGAGTGTGGGGCAGTTTGAGCTGGAGCATATGCAAGAAGAAGAAGAAGAAGAAGAAGAGAGGGGAAAAGGGGGGTGGAGGGGTGGGGAGCGATGCCATAAATCTCCGACCACAGAGGAGAGAGCGGGGAACGGCTGATCCAGGATCGAGCCGAGGATCTTAGATGCTAGAGAGCCACAAAAGGCGTCTATCAGAGCAAGGACAGCCATCTCTACAGATGCATCATTGGGATGCAGAGAGCACTACTGCAGCGTCCTACCCCACGGCGCCACCGCCGGAGGAGGAGTCCACGGACGCGGACGCCGAGAGGTTTCCGAAGACGGGCAGTCTGCGAACTGATAGAGAGGCCAGTGCTAATCAAGAAGCCTGCAGGCCCTCGTGCTCACGCTCGGGCCTGCTCCTATAATATCCCCACTCCTCCGTCTACTCCGTTCGCTCAGTTTTACTCTCGGAGCCTAAGCTCCTTTTATTTCATGGTGTCACTTTTCAAAGGCTTGTCTTTTGTCTTGTGGAAAAGCTGCGCGACTTAGCCGTCCTTTTGTGGAGTGGACTTATTGTTGAAATTGTCTCTTGTAAATGAAACAAAACACATAATTCATTATTAGAATTCGCTGCATTTATTATTAGCACAAGGAAAAATCTGATGTGGATAAAATGCCCACCTTTTCTATTTCTGTTAAAGGCCAAAATAGTAACTCTTCCTACGGCTGGGGCAGCCTTATATAAATACTATAAATGGTCACCTCCTTACACAATGCCTTTGTAATATATCATTTGGCTTCACAGTGCCCTAATATCTGGGTAAAGTTTCATAAGGGTGCCTTTTGGCGGCCTGAGCTAAGTGGTCTTAGCTGCCTGTGATAGGCCTGTGTGCTGAGCAGGTTCTGGAGATAGCGGCTCTCTGGTGGCACGGCTTCTCTCACAGGTCCCTCCCTGGCAGAACGCAAAAGAAAGGGAATAAAGAGGGGCTGGGAGAGAAAGGAAGGAGGCAGGAGGGAATTGACACAGAGCTTGGCGAGGAGCCAGAGCCGGCCTCCTCGCGTCTAATGTACGAACGGGGATTTATTTAAACAGTGAGAAGAGAGGACAGCTTCACAGTGCCAGATTAATTCCGCTTTTTATTCAGAAAATAAAAGAGACTTTGAATTATTAAGAGATAGCGGGATTAGAGGCCTCTCTTTCCAACCCCAATCTACGCTCCTTTTAATTTCCACTTTATTAGAATTCTTTTTGAAGTATTTTAATGTGGACAAAAGGAGAAGAAGAGAGAGAAAGCAGAAAATATTAAATATCAGTTAAACTGCATTAAACATAAGCCCAAGCCCCCCCCCCTCTCTCCCCGTTTTTTTCAGTCATATTGATCCCACTCTTTCACTTCTCAATTATCAACTTTTATTGTAGGTTCAGCCAAGTGCAGAGGCCGATTTTGAAATGAAACGGCTTCTATCTTCTATTCATCCTCGGGGCTACGGGGCTGTGGTGGGGTTTCTCGCTCCCTCACACTCTCTCTTCACTTCACTTCCTTAAACCCCACTCAAAATGTGTCAGCGAGGGCGATTGTGTAGTGCTTGGAGGAGGAGGAGGAGGTAGAAGGCTGCTGCGGTTCTCACGTCTCCTCGGCTGGGGTCAGCGCCGAGGGTCGGGGGGGATCAACAGGAGAGGACAGTCACAGGTCAAACTGTCCTGGTGAAGAGCACTCCAGTGGACGACAACGGCCGTGCTCCTTTGGAAAAAAAAGTCAAACACCACTCCTGCTACCGTCCTCAGCTTTATTTTTAGCCACCCTCTGTTTACTTAATATGCACTTCATGCTATATTTGCGTCTCAGCTCTCCATCTAGGGAACGGCTTGCCCTCACATTACTGGCGAGCCGAGCAGTGCAGCATTGTGCCCTCTACAAATCTCAGCAGCCATAGGAATTTGATTGTGCCGGAGGATTCTCTCTGTCAGACAACCGGTCCATAATCTCTGGCAATTCTTTGTGCAGGAGGATTACCACTGAAAGTGTTACCACATATTTACAACTACTCCACTAACTCTCAACAGGCTCTCCTGCATCCGGCCCAGCAAAAAAGCTAAGCCACGGTTAACATAGGAAATCAAGCTGAGATTTAGGACATCTCCCTCTGAATCTAAGCGTGGCGCTCTATCTGTACAAATAATAAGGCGCGGGGTGGGTTTTTTTTTTTTTTCTTCACCGTCGAGTTTAGCCCAGATTTAACCTCGAGGATTACCTGTGTTAAAAAGAAACACATCTGTTTGTGTGTAAAGCACTTGACACCGTCGTCCCCGGGGATAGATCAGTCGCCCCACAGTAAACACACAGAGCCATTCATGTGAAAATGATCGCGCTGTAATTAACAATTCAGGTTTACACAAGAGTAAATTGGTGGAGAGGGTGCAGTCGTTTTTTTTTTTTCTTCTTTCAGGATATAAATGCTCCTACACATATATAATATGAATTACAAAAATGGAAAAAAAGTCAAGTGTAACCAGGCTCATAAAACTGTTTACTGTGTCCAGTTTCATTTGCTCTCCTCCATAATAAAGCAAAGCGAGGGTCAAGAGGCCGTTTCAGCGGTCCCCCTTTTTAGCATCTGTGTCTTATCGCTCCATCAGAGCCCAAGTGTTTCATTCAAAGTCTGACTAGATAGGCCTTGTGTCTGGCTGTTGTTATTGAAATAAACTGGGCCTGTGTTGCCACCCCGGCCTACCCCCCTCTTGCTTCTGTCTATTCGGAACAAGTGTATCTTCAGAAACACGCCAGCTTGTTATGGTAATGACCTGAATGCCCCCCCACCCCACTCCCCCACCACCCCCAGTGTGTG
>CAKAOI010051800.1:25915-49700 GCA_916701655.1 Sebastiscus albofasciatus
TGTGTGTGTGTGTGTGTGTGTGTGTGTGTGTGTGTGTGTGTGTGTGTGTGTGTGTGCGGTGGGGGTTATGCTTCGCTTTTTGGGGGTTTTACAGGGGGCAAACCCAACAGGACGTACAGGGGCAGGGCTGTTCATGACAACAACAAGGCTTGAGTTATCCTATAAAACATAACCAATCAATGCACATATACAGTAAATAATATATTACTGGAGATACTGGACATTAATAATTAGGGCTGTCAATCGATTAAAATATTCAATCGCGATTAATCGCATGATTGTCCATAGTAAATCACGATTAATCGAAAATGAATCTCACATTTCTTATGTGTTCAAAAGGTACCTTAAAGGGAGATTTCGTCAATTATTTAAAACATTATGGGAATATCCAAGAGCCAGCGGAAACAGCTGATCAGTCATGTGAGTTAAATGTTCACTACATCAGAATTTATTAGGAATAAAGGCGTTTCCATATCCCATTTAGCGCATCACCGCAAGTGAGGAAGTTTTATCAAATTTTGCCATTTCCAAATTTTTTTTTTTTTCTATTTTCTAATGTGATCAAAATGTGCATAAAAATATGTGAATGGAAACGTGGCTACAATAGATTAGTTTTAGTATCCTAAACTTGAGGCAGCACAGATAGATTTTTGGCCACTCAAGGCAGCGTAAAAACAACAAACACAACATTGCCACATTATGGTGAAAGCAAACAGCTGTCTATTTACTAGGGCTGTCAATCAATTACAATATTTAATCACGATTAATCACACGCACATTTTTTATCTGTTCAAAATGTACTGTAAAGGGAGATTTGTCAAGTATTTAATACTCTTATCAACATTGGAATAGTCAAATATGCTGCTTTATGCAAATGAATGTATATATTTATTATTGGAAATCAATTAACAACACAAAACAATGACAGATATTGTCCAGAAACCCTCACAGGTACTGCATTTAGCATAGAAAATATGCTCAAATCACAACATGGCAAACTGCAGCCCAACAGGCAACAACAGCGGTCAGTGTGTCAGTGTGCTGACTTGACTATGACTTGCCCCCAAACTGCATGTGATTATCATAAAATGGGCATGAACCCATTTCCATTCACATATCTTGAGGTCAGAGGTCAACGGACCCCTTTGAAAATGGCTATGCTGTTTTTCCTCACCAATACTTTAGTTTAAGTTTGGAGCGTTATTTAATCTTGTTCACGACAAGCTAGTATGACATGGTCGGTACGAATAGAATCCTAAGGACCACAAGTTGTGTTAATGCGTTAAAGAAATGATTGGCGTTAAAATGAATTTGCGTTAGCGCGTTATTATCGTGTTAACTTTGACAGCCCTAAACAAAATATTCTTTAACACAGTTATTCAGCAGGTTCCAGAACAGAAGCGCTCGCCCACCTATTGCTGAAAAATGCAGAAATCTCCAAATGTTAAAAGTTTTTGAAACCAAATCACAGCATGGCTTTTTCTATGCTGTTCCTCAAGGTCTTGGTGTCTTAATGTGTTATTTTGTAGGGATTTTTAATGATTTTTATTAATTCTCGAGTGGTAAAAACTGGTTAAATTTAGCACAAAATCTGTATAACAAATGGTATCAACCCAAAAATCACTCATTTATTTTTTAGTTTCATATGATAACAGTATCTTCACTCTAGCTTTAAAACTGAGCCCGATACAACCTAAAAATTGCACGTTGTGTTAATGCGTAAAAAGAAATTAGTGGTGTGAAAACAGTGGCGTTAACTTTGACAGCCCTAAAAAACAAAACAAAAACATATCCAATCTATGTACATGCACAGTAAATTATACATTATTGGAGATACTGGACATGAAATAATTAATATGGAACTATGTCTTATACAAATGCAGCTTTTTTTCTGCCTTTTAAATATGCATAGAAAAAGTAAAACTAGTATGTTAACTACATAAATATTAAAACTGACATCTTCTAATACATTTTTTGTCGCCTCCACCGTCTCTCAAACACACACAGACACACACACACAAACCAAACTATTATGTCAGCCAGACTCATGGCATATGTAAGATCTTATTTCCATCATTACAAAAATGCTGGGCACAAACTGACAAGCATAACCTGAGCACTAAATGGAAATCATCCAATATCTGATGCTAACAACAGCCAACAGTAGGGGGAAAAGAGTCGCTGGTTTGACAAGAGAAATCCCCGGCAAATAATCCGCCGCTAGTGTTGACTGGATGGGTTTAGGAGGAGGAACTACAACAACCGCGGCCCGGGCACAGGAAATATTCCTCACCCGGTCCGTCCTGCTGTACTGAGCTGAGCTGTAATTAAAATAGCAATGAATTCAACCCCACCTAGACAGGAGCCTCTCTAAAAGCCAATTGTGGGGGTTAGATAGCATTAAAAAAAAAAAAAAAAAGAATTGTGCGCGAAGAAAAATAAACAGAGAACAATGTGAAAACTGTGTGTTGAAAGAATGGCGATAAGGATCATCTATTTAAACAAACCTAATGCTTGACTGCTTGTTGTGAGCTACATTTCATACATAAAATATGTTCTGTCACTGATATTGGCCCTTATCTAAAGGGAGAGAGGCAGGCGAAATTTGCAGCCTGTGTGCAAGCAATGGGCTGTTTGTGGGGAGTGATAGAGGCCCAGAGCTGGAGATGCGCGGCAGATAGCATCTGTCTGTCTGTCAGGCGTGCAGGCGGGCTGGAGCGGTGGGGAAACACAGGGAGACAGAGGAGGGGGGGTGGGGGGGGGCAGGAGACTGAGTGGATGGGGTGCGCACGGACCCAGCAGACCAAAAGGCCCTGCCTCCTGAGGAAATAGGTGACTCCCAACACACTGCACTGCACCCCCCCTACCCCCCCCTATCCTCCCACATCACACAAATGCCAGTTCACTTGTAGGATATTCCCCAGCGGACCACGACAACAAAGAGAGGAGAGTAAACAATGCGCAAGCTGCCAGTGCTCCGGCGGGCGGCGCGTTGGATGTGGGGGGAACATATAACAGCAACAGGGTCATGTTAAGTGAAGTCGCGGGGTAAATGTGAAACTGTAAAGGTGGTCATCTTTGGACCTTAACTGCGATCCAATCAGAGCTTTGCCTTTATCACGCTGACCCCCCTCATTATGTAAGTGACCTTGGTGTAAGAGGAGCGCTCGTGATGAATTAGCCCGCTGAACTGAAGAATAGACCAGCACAGCAAAGTCAAGGCTGCAGCAGCCCGTGGGGGCAGACGCTGTTAGGTGGGATTGGACATTTCACATTACAGAAGCAAAGAGGTCAGGCGAACGCAGCACAAAATACAGCAAGAATCCTCTCTATTTATGACAGAGGGTAGGGATGGGGAAAAAAAAATATTCACCTATGTATCGCGATTTTTAATTTTTTACGATTTTTTATTTTTTAACCTCTTTTACCCAAGAGACCCGATACCGGGTTAGGCTATTTTAATTACAAAATCAACGCACGAGAAATTGTATTTTTACTTTATATTTTTGACTGTTTTTATATTGAATGTACATACTTGACTTTGGATTATTTTTTGTTATCTTATTTACATTGTTATTGATCTTATTTGTTATTATCTAAGTTTTACTTGATCATATTTCATTATTATAATAAAAATACTCCATTTGGAGTCAAAATTATACAATTTAGTTTTTTTGTTTTTTTTATTGATTTTCTACTGTGCACAATGGTGGAATCTGATGATGCACAGGGTAAATGTCATGGACAAAGGCTCCATTGTGTGCACATAGCCTCCTGTAGTGGATATCAGTAGTATTTTATAGCCAGATTCCCATTTCCCTTTTACCTCCAAGAGGTAGAAAAACCCATTTGGCACACTTTGGGTATCCAAGTGGCCAAATGGAGAGTCTGCCTGGTCCTATCCTTACTAAATCATTTGTAGAATCTATGTGCTTTGTGTTATTTATATCTGTTTTGGCACAGTTGTAGTCAAGGAGTTGCTGAATGAATTCAGTGGCATAATTGTGCATGGCATCGTTGCTGTAATGGTGTTATCCATTGTCTAATGTAGAAAACATTTTAGGCGAGGATAAAAATGTAATTTTTTCCTTTGGTTCATCACAATTAACTCAGGCATAACAACAGTCACAATGTTACTTATACTGGTCTTACCTATCCATAGAGACCAAGATCATGCATATAGACCTGGTAGTTGTGGAGCTATTCTTGATTTATTTTTGGGTATATCTGTCTAGGCGAACCACACCTTCCAGCACCCTAGGGCTTAAGAGGTTAGTGCCAGAATCAATGTATTTGCTTCATTTGAGTCTATGCTGAGGTAGAAGGAAGTTAGTGCTTTTATTGTTGTAGTCAGAGTCACGTGACGTGATATCCGTTCCATATCCGTCAACCTAACCGCAGCTGGCCAGAACGAGACAGTAGAAAACGGCGAAGGGTTTCACACATTGCCAGGAAAAGCAGAGCTAGACATCACGGCTAAAGCTGCATGCTAACTCTGTCATGGACAGGAAACGTTATCGTATTGCGGTTATCGTGCGATCAAGCCAGCCGTCACTCTCATCTCCATGATCAAATCGGCTGACGCTACAACTGTAGAGCACCCGTATACTGACATTTATGTTAAATGCATTCAAACGGCCCCGATGGAGCTGACCATGGATGTATAAAGACGACGGAGCTGATGGAGAGCTAGCGATGGATTTGGAGAAGTTGGCGGAAGTATACTCGTGTGACTATGTCCGGACGTCCGGTTTTCAAAATAAGGTGTGCACAAAAGGAACTGTATATACCAAATACATATATGTAAATAAGATTAATTGAATTCTATTCACCAGAAGTATAAAATATTACATGTGTCTTATAAATTAAAAAGAAAATACCACTAATTTGTGAGGGAAATGTCTTTATTCTTTGATTTTTGGTTTGCTTGGAAATTTTTTTTATTTTATTTACTGTATTAATTTAGATATTTTCCAAAGTAAAAGTCAAAAGTAAAAGTGTATGATTCAACTTTTTCCCATGGTCTAGTGTGAAAAAAGTAAACAAAAATCACAATATATTGTAATATCGAATCGCAATACTTGTAGAATCACAATACTTAAAAATTGTAATACATATTGAATCGGCACCCAAGTATCGTGATAGTCTCGAATCGGGAGATAGGTGTATCGTCCCAGCCCTAATGGAGGGTAATAATTATCACCAACCGAGTCACAAATATGTTCTATTGTTTGATGTTTTGCATTTACTCTATGAAGGTATGTGAGAGGCCAAAGGGTGCACAGCACAAGTATGCATGCATAAGCGTTCAAATGCAATTGCGGATCTTTCCCCACCTGGGCTGTGTAAACCAGGCCGGATATTTAAACAGGATTATCTGCTGGAATAAGGTCTGAGATGCAAGATGCTACCGTGCTGAAAAATTCCATTTGTCAGATCACTGGCTTTCATGAATACTTAAGAATGGAGAGGGTTGGGGGGGGGGGCAAAAATCAACTGCTGAGTATCCCAGACTAATTACACTTGTAGAACACAGTGAGGCATATGAAAAATAAATACATGCACTTAATTTAAAGAAAGAGAAGCGCTTTAAAGTCGAATATTGCATACATTTGGAGGATTGTAGCGACTCGTGCTAACCGCGGAGGTGAATGACGGAGCAGGAGGGATTACCAGGAGATGTCGCGTTGCAGATGATTGACCCGAAGATGAACACTGCTCCACTTCCTTCGACCTATTTGCACACGACTATTAGCAGCTGAGGAATGAGTCTGATAGCGTATCACTATTTGATTTTTGAATAAGTGGAGTGGGGAAAAAAACTTGCTGGTTATCAATATGCAAACCATTGTGTGAAATCTCTTCTGGTTACCATTGTTTCAGTATTGTCCGGTTAATTTGAGGCTGCTTGGGGAAAACACACTCTTGTTTATCTGACACATTGGCTGAATCGATCAATATTCACCTGCTCTCTTGTGTGAATTCAGTGTTTTCCTACCACACATAGAAAGCTATGGTGACTTTGATGCACATGGAAGTCACCATAGCTTGTGCTCAATACATCAGTACACATTGATTAGACCTTGCAATGACATTCATACATTTTACACAACGTGGCTGAGGACCTTAAACTTCAAGAAAAAAAAAAGCCCTTTAAGATTATTAAGATCAGATATGACAGTAATGCAAACGACTGCCTTAAAAAAATCAATGGCTTACCTAAGCTCCAGTGAGTAATTATGTCTGTGATTAGTATTGATCAGCTATGTCAAGTTTCCATTTTATTGGTAGAACAGTGCCGAGACAGCTGACACAGTGCTGGAGACGTGTGTGTGTCTACAGATGAAATTCAATCATACAGCGTCTGTATGGAGGCTTTTTTTTTCTATGTAGTGATTTAAATGGGAATATTTAACCTTAACTCAGGTGAATCTCACTCAAGTTTGTGTTCTTCTCTGTACACTTTTACATCAATGAGACATCATTAAACAACCCATGTTCTCAAATTTAAATGCTGCTATTTGTTTGGCTTTATTATTTTTTATCAACTTTGAATCATAGGAAGATGGTCGGGGTGGATGGTGGGCGTACAAAGCACAGAAATTTGCATCCCAGTCTCCAGAAAAGGTGTTGGCATTGGATGTTTCTGCAAACACGGATACGTGGAATTGTGACGTTTCTGAACCAAAAATATGTTTCATAAATACGTTTCATATCACGCTTGCAGAAACGCAGTGCCACATGATTAATGTTGTGAAACGATTGGTTAAGCTTAGGCAACAAAACTACTTGGTTAAGGTTAGAAAAAAGATCATGGTTTGTGTTCAAATAATAATGTAACAATGTAAAATAACATAACATAACGTAACATAACGTAATGTAACAGCATAACATAAGAATGTAACAACGTGTGAGAACGTAACAATGCAACATAACACAATGTAAAAACGTAACGTAACAATGTTAGGTAACAATGTAACATAATGTAATGTAACAACGCAACATAACAACGAAACAGAATGCAATGTAAGAACGTAACATAACAATATAACAACGTAATGTAACAGTGTAATGTAACAACTTAACGTAACAACATAACGTAACCACGTAACGTAACCACCTAATGTAACCACGTAATGTAACAACGCAACATAATGCAATGTAAGAACGTAACGTAAGAACGTAACGTAACAACGTAACTTAACGACGCAACATAACAACGTAACATAACAACGTAACATAACAACGTTAGGTAACAATGTAATGTAACAATGTAACATAATGCAACGTAACATAACAATGTAACATGTAACAATGTTATGTAACAATGTAATATAATAACATAACATAACATAACCACGTAATGTAACCATGTAAAGTAAAAAACGTAACGTAACAATGTAACAACGTAATGTAACAGCGCAACGTAACAACATAACGTAACCACGTAACGTAACCACCTAATGTAACCACGTAACGTAACCAGGTAACGTAACCACGCAACATAACAACGTAACGTAACAACGTAACGTAACAATGTAACGTAACAACGTAACTTAACGATGCAACATAACAACGTAACATAACAACGTAACATAACGGTAGGTAACAATGTAACATAATGTAATATAACAATGCAACATAACGCAATGTAACAACGTAACGTAACAATGTAACAATGTTATGTAACAATGTAATATAATAACATAACATAACATAACCACGTAATGTAACCATGTAACGTAAAACGTAATGTACAAGGTAACGTACAACATAACGTAACAACGTAACGTAACAACGTAATGTAACAACGGAACGTAACAACGCAACTTAACAACGCAGCGTAATGTAACAACGTAATGTAACAACGTAATGCAACAACGTAACGTAACAACATAACAACGTAACGTAACAACGTAACGTAACAACGTAACGTAACAACGTAACGTATCAAAAATGCAAAAAACGTTGACATTCAATGTATGGTTGCATGGTTTGCTGAAACGTACAATGCTAACATTTTTCCCTGGCGACTGGGCTTTAATGCTGGGGAAAGATTGTGGTTTTGATCAAAGGTAATAACTTTATAAAAGTAAATGTATCCTGCCTTGTCCAACTTTAATACTTCAGTTGCTATGAGCAGATATTGTATTACAAGAGTGGATATTGCCACTCACATCATAGGTAGAAACTTTTTGCGACTTTTTAACTGTGGAGTTCATTTAAACGTTTCCTACTTATGTTGATAAAAACTGTAATTTAGGTGGCATTAGATTTATATTGAAACATATTTTCTGCTGTAAATTAGTAATCTCCAAGAAAGTGTAATTTCTAGGAGACAGTGTTATTTGAAATGTTACCACACTTAGTGATTTAGGTGTATTATTATTATTATTATTATTATTATTATTATTATTTTTATTTTTATTTTTATTTTTATTTTTATTTTTATTTTTATTTTCAACTTGTATACTTTAGGTTTGAGTCACACAAGCACACATTTTCCCTCCACCATTTCCCTCAGTGGCTCCGCTGGAGGGAGAAGAGGCCGAGATCAGTGAGACAAGTGGGTGATCTATAGTTTTTCCTGAGACAGATTGTCTGGAAGGTTGCAGAGATTAGTCACATCTGGGGCTTTTAAGAATGCTGCAAATTGTGGCCTTTCTTTAACGCGGCCGATAAGGCATTAAATGAAGGGAGCTGCCTTATCAGCCTGCTGCTACCCATAAATCACAATTGCCTGCTCCCCTCCTGTACCCCTGGTGGTTTCTATCTGCATCCTGGGGCTGGCAAGATCCCACCATCACCGTCACTACCACCACCACATCACACAATAATCACACTATTTGCCTCCTAATTCACCCTCTGCAGACAGTGCATTAGAAGCATTCTTCCATTATGTTTCCCACTCTTCTGTTCTCTCTGTCTGTCTGTTCTTCTCTGCCTTTCGCTGTCTGCCTCTCCTTGTGTGCATTCACAAGTCTTCAAACGGGGGAATCATTCTTCCTGCGAGTGCTATCAGACTTTAATCCACAGCAAAACACTGACACTTCAGTACCAATTCAAATGAATAGGTTGTGGAAACAGCCTTTAATGGGATATTGTTCTCCTTTTGTCTCATTCAAACCAAAAGGAAAATAGAGTGGATAGCATAAGCTTTAATGAGCTTGTGTAAGTGACTCACGTTTAATTATTTCTTTCTTTCTTCCTCAATAATTATATGGCACCGACAGTGATTTTGTTGTGCTTGCCTGACAGTCGAAATTGCCTCCTGAGCTCAGGAGTGACTGAAACAGAAATACTGACGATCCATCCCAGGAACAATTTCAAACCAAGGACTACAAATGTGGTTTCTAATGAGAGGCAGTAACCAAACAGAGTCACTGATAAACCAACCAATAAGGGGATAACCCTGTTTGATTCAACAGATTTAAAGGAATACAATTTCTAGCACAAGTTTAAAGGAATAGTCCATCATTTTGGAAAATATAATTATTGCCTTTTCTTGCCAAGAGTTAGATGAGCCAATTAGCGTAGCTTAGGACAACGACTTGAAGCATTGAAAACACCTGGTTCTTTCCAAAGTCAAAAATACACCTACGAGCCTCCAAAGCTCACTAATTAAAATGCATCTTGTTTGTTTAATCCATACACAAACAGAAACATAAAAAAATACAACTTATGGTTTTAGGGGGAGTTACATGCTGGAGTGGATGAACAACAAATTGCCATCCGCCATTCGGCAAGTAATAGTTCCTAGAGGTAACTCATGGATGTAGAAAGAGAACTGGATACAGTGTTGGAGGCGGGCTGCCGTTCATTCCTATGAGAGTTGCTTAGTGGCGCATGAAGCCAAAATGGCTCGACTGCTGAGTGATAAAGTACCCGGATCATCCGGTGATCTTTCGCGTCCATTGGGCCCATAGAGCAGACGCAGTAGCGTTTCCTTTAACTCCGCTTCCTATCCCTCGGTCCAGCCTCGGTCTGGGGTCTCATGAACGGTAGCACAAAAAAAACTCTGGATTTGGCTATTAGTACATTTTGTAACTTCTGGTATATAAGTGTTCGTACTGGGAAGTTGATTTGAAAAAAAAAACACCCGCTGAGTTACAGACGTCTCTTTCCCAATGTAAGTCTATGGGAAAAAGTATTTTTGGTCCCAATGGTATCACGTGACAGACACGGAAGTTGTAGTACCACCGTTTGGCCACTGCGAAAATTAGCTTCAAAGCCTGGCGCTCTTCCTGGGGGCTTGATGTTGGTAGGCACATTGTTTTTAACTTTGTACAAAGCCAGAATAGTTGTCTTTATGCAACGGTAATCACCTCCTGGCTCAAGCTTCATGCGCTGGGACATGAGAGTGGTATCAATTTGTTCTTTTATATAAACACCAGACCACTTCTGGATATAATGTTTCAGTTATGTCTTTATGTCTTTTCTTATGTCAATTTAGCTCATAAATATCAAATAATGTACTATATTTTACTGTGATTACAGAGAAAGTCTTAGTGTGGCACAATGATACATCCGAATGTTTGGAACATATGTATGTTATGTGTGTAAGAATTTGACTGAGCACATGCAGATTTATCTTAATTTCTTGGACTTCAGATTTATTTGTCCCACATACAGTACCATTATATTTAGGGGTGTCTCTTTGAACTAGTTTTTTAAGATGTTTGCCATGTAATTGAAATGTCCCCGGTTTGATTCCGACATGGTATCTTTGTTATTTCCTCCCTATCTCTACTGTCGACCTTCAAATAAAGGTCAAAACATCAAGAATACCTTTGTTGATAGGTCTCTCACCCTTACAATGGTGTGGGATAGTGTTTGGTTTAGAATTGAAGAGGGCAAAAAAAAAAGCTCAATTTTTTTTTGAAAACTATATTGAGTAGGGCTGCAACTACGTAACAGTTAGGGCTTTCAATCGATTCAAATATTTAATCATGGTTAATCGCATGATTGTCCATAGTTAATCGCGATTAATCACAAATTAATCGCACATTTTTTATCTGTACAGATTTGTCAAGTATTTAATACTCTTATCAACATGGTGGTCAAATATGCTGCTTTATGTAAATGAATGTATATATGTATTACTGGAAATCAATTAAAAACACAAAACAAACTAACCCAACATCAACAACAGCTGTCAGTGTGTCAGTGTGCTGACTTGACTATGACTTGCCCCAAACGGCACGTGATTATCATAAAGTGGGCATGTCTGTAAAGGGGAGACTCGTTGGTACCCATAGAACCCATTTTCATTCACATATCTTGAGGTCAGAGGTCAAGGGACCCCTTTGAAAATGGCCTTCCCAGTTTTTCCTCGCCAAAAATTAGCGTAAGTTTGGAGCGTTATTTAGCCTCCTACACGCAACGCTAGTTCGACATGGTTGGCTGAATCCACTGCCATATAAAAATCGCAAATTGAGTTAATGTGTGAAAGAAATGAGTGGCATTAAAATGAATTTGCGTTAACGCGTTATCACATTAACTTTGACAATCCTATTGACAATTATTGTTATTATCAATAAATCTAACAGTTACTTTTGTGATTAATCAATTTTATCATTTGGTCTATAAAATGCCAGAAAACAGTGAGAAATGCTCGTCACCCTTTCCTGAAGCCCAGTGGGATTTTACCAAATAGATTCTTTTGTTTAATCAACAGTCCAAAACCCAAATATTCAGTTAACAATCACAATAGACCAAGAAAAGCAGCAAATCTTCACAAATGAGAAGCTGCAGTCAACTAATATGAATGCTTCTCATCCAAAAATATGTAGAACTGTGGGGAAAATTCCAAAAGATAAAAAAATAAGCTGTTTCTACAAAGTAATATCACTCCAAAAAAAAGTGTCTTCAGCCGTGATGAAATAATGGACATGCACAAAAGCCTTGAAAAATTTCATCCTAATTACTGGGAGACCTTTCCATGGCCGTGTGTGTGTGCTTATCAGTGGGTACCTGTGTGGCAGGTGATAGAGGTGAGAGCGGAGGCAGCCTACATGGCAGCTGATGGAGCAGCTAAGCCCGAGGAGGAGTTAAAGGCGTGGGCCTGGCCTGTGCGCTGTGTTGCTGGAGACCTAACTGGAGACAGATTAAGGACTGTGCATTTATCTTTGCTTGTAAATGAGTGACTGGCCAGTGTTGTTACTGCCAGGCCAGGGTATTGGAACAAGAGGCTTAAGATGCTATCAGAGAATGCTGTGCCTGCAGGCACTCTGAAGATTATAAGGCATGGAAAAAGACAGTGGAAAAAGTGTTGACAAACAACCAGGGGTTATTAAACATTAATTATATGCTAAGCTAACTCTCTCCCTGACCCATCAACACAAAGCTTATGAGACCTTAGGGGTTCAGCGTCCCTTTATCAAGGTCAGAAGTCATCAGTTCACTTTGATTGGCTCTGAGCTTAAATAGACAATGAGTATCATGATGGAGTAAAACAACGGAGATACGAGACAATTAGGTTCTGCAAACGTCCTACCAGGTTGGTTTTTAGAAAAAACGGACGGTTCTCATTTCTGATTGGCTGAGTCAAAACAGCTGATAGACTAGACCACAGGACATCTAAAGTGACTGGGATCATTCTTTTATGTGTAAGGAAACATCAGGTTTGACTTAAACATTGCTAACTTTGTAAAACAGAATGGAACAAATAAATAGGTAGATATACATTGATTTAATTGTTATTTATTATCAAAATAATAAACGGTACACCAGCAGCTTGGTAAAAAATCGTCAACATTAACAGGAATAACAATTCAAGCGTAAAACTTTTTAATGCAGCAACAAATTGGTCAAAACTTAAACAGGAATTCAAATTCCAGTATACAATGTATGTAGTATATAAACACAGAATTGAATTGAATAGATCGACCCTATTGTCACTGATATCCGATCCAGCTATTTGAGTCAGTATCAGCCCGATATCTGATCCGGTATCGGTGCATCCCTAGTTTAGGCTGATAGGACATATAGTTATTAAAACCTTGCCTTGTGAAATTTAAAACATTGTAAAACGTTATCATTATTGTAAAAAAAAAAAAAATAGCACAAAAAAAAAAAAATAACATAATAATGCCAATGGTACTAAAATTCAAGCATTTGGGACAAACTGTAAAATAGGTTACAAAAGGGTTCCAAGTGGTGGTCATAACAGCTTGGGATGATGATGCTATGTATAAATATGAATGTGATAATGATTTATTAATGTCAAAATGTTACATGTAGCACTAGAAGTCACAAATTAGAGGACTTCATACTCAACATGTTGTATTAAATCAGACTCAACTTGAATTTGAATGCCTGTGACTCATGACTCACTTCTGGCTCGACAGCAGCTGTGACACCTTGACATCTGTTCTGACAATCTCCCTTTGCCTGGCAGATAAATAAAACACCGTTTTTTGAGTTGCACATCCACCCTGAACCAAAGCCACCAGCAGCCATTGAGAACACAGTGTGAATGGAGATTACCTCCTGAAATCTCCTGTATCCCTTCTAGACACCACCCAGCTGCAGAGACAGTTACAAATTGGTATTTGGAAGACATGCTTCTGAAGATAATTAGCTTTACTTTCGAGGATTACACTGTAAACAACAAAACAAGAAGAGCAATTTGCAAGACCTGAGGGTTGCAGATTGCAGGCACAAGAACTACAACTTCAAACTTTGTACCATTTGAGATTACATAAAGAGAGGTTAGACTAAAGGGCTAGTTAGGAAAGCTTTGTAATGTAAAGTAACTGTTTTAGCTCTACTTTTCTACCTAGTAAATTAAAGACTGTTTTTATTTTCTTCCATGGGATAAATAGGAACTTCCTTTAAAGGAACAGTGTGTAACATTTTGGGGGGATCTATAGAGTGGTGCAGGGATGACATATCTTTGTAGGCCAACCAGGAAGTTAGCATCGTCCTGGGTTCCTTGGACAAAAAGACAATGGGATTTTTCCAATGGGTTTTTAACGTTTTGTTCTACAATATAAAAAACGTCAGCAAATATCGCACTCGTGAATTTTGAGCATGCTATAGAGTGCTCCAGTGATGACGTATCTTTGTAGGCCAACCAGGAAGTTAGCATCGCTCTGGTTCCCTCAACAAAAAGCCAACGGGATTGATCCATTGGGTTTTGGATTGTTGGAGAAAATAAGCTCTGTGGCGAACAAACGTTTATGATACTTACATGTTTTGTTCAGCAAGATAGTCTCCACAACTGAACACCACTTTTATGATTTTTGAAGTGGAAATGCAATTGCCAGAAGTAAAAAGCTAACTTTAGGCTATAAACCAACTACACCACAGTCGCATGAGCGCGAGTATAAACAACGAGGCTATAAAGGCGGACGAGTCGGCATGATGACCTTTTAGTAGTCTCATTTAGCCACTAGTTAGCAACCGCCTTTTAAAGGCTTCAAAACTCACAAGTGGTGTATTTATTGATGTACTTTATGTCGTAGAACAAAACGTTAAAATGTCTTCAGCTTGTGTTAACCACAGACCTTATTTTAGGCATCTAACTAAAAACCCATTGACTTCCAGATGAGGGAACAGGAAGTGCTAATATGCTAACTCATTTCCAGGTTTAAGGACTCATTCCTGTAGTACTCTATTTATTAACAGAAATGGAATATAATATTCAAAACTATGTTTTCTTGAAACTAAGAATCGTTGTGTTTGCGTTAGCTTAGAATGAGCTCTTCATATCTACATAGGGAACAGGTCCTCTTCACGGAGTCTGCCATGTTTCTACAGTAGCCCACAACGGACATACCATGACCTCCATTGCTCCTAAAGTAGTGTTATTATGGTAAGGATGGCCTCTGAGCGAGGCATTCCTGTTTTGCAAGACAGGTTTCACTAGATAAACTTTGTGTTTTTTGTGCTTCCGGAGTTTGTGTTGGTGTTTGGGGGCTGGTGGTTTGTTGGCGTTAGCGGACTCCATTTTATAACCGAACATTAGCTACGGCTAAGGCAGATCCGTTGGATTTTCCGGAAAAACGAGCCCAGATTCTTCACATTAAAAGCTATCTATGGGCTGATAGAGGAAACCAAAGCCGTGTAATTTCTCATTTTTTTAGGTGAGGTTACAACTTGTTCACACATTGGCAATAAAAAACGATTTATATACTTGTAAAAAGTTACATACAGTCCCTTTAATAGTTTTGTATGCTTCTGAGCTAATGTCACTATTAATTCAGCGGTTCACATGGTGTACCTGTAGCTTTTCTGAACACAAAAGATTCACTATTTCCAACCCTTGGACAGGTCTCTACAGTATCCACACTATTGTATCCATCCTAACAGTTAGCAAGGAGCTGTGTAGCAATTTGGCAACACTTCACATATACATTTAAAAATACATTTTACAATATAGATGCATATGAAATAAGCACAAAACACAATTTGCAAACTGGTTGAAAGAATAAAAACAAAACAGCTTTTTGAATGTTTGAGTGTTTATTTTGGCGACAGGAAGGCCTTAATAATTTACCATCACACTGTATTTGTATTGCGTCATGTTAACATCTACATCTACATTAGGTCATGTTAACTTTTAACATGATACAAGAATTATCTTTAAGGTTAATTCATTCGCATTAGAGTCAAGGCAAGTAGAAGCAAGTGGAAGTCTAAAAGCACAAGGTCACTGCTGCCTGGCAGGCTTTCTACAGAAAAGAACTGCAGCACACGCGACAGACAGACACTCACATACAGTGGGAGCACACAGACACAGTGGCATTTTACACTTACTGTTGCAAAAGGGGAAAATACTGTTGGCTATTACCTCTGTACACCTGTAGTTATGATGTTCATTTATTAGCCTGCTATAAAAGGGACAAGGGAACAAGGGACACATGATTTCCTCATGCTTTCTCGACCTCCTTTCTAGGTGTGACTCTGATTCTTTTTTCAGAGACGTAGTGGTGGGAGATATTCAGGGGATGTTCAGGGATAGATAAAGAGTCAACAGTATACATGTCACATAGAAGTGGTACATCATCTGAAAGCTGAGGAACCTGGAGATTAATTTGAGATGCAGCTCAGCACTGTGTGTCAAGTTGTTCTAGTCATAAATCAGAAATAAATATCAATTAGTCAGTATTGCGATTCTACAAGTAATGCGGTTCGATATTACAATTTATTGTGATTTTTGTTAACTTTTTTAACACTAGACCATGAGAAAAAGTTGAATCATATACTTTTAAGGACTTTTACTTTGTAAAATATCTAAATTAATACAGTAAGAATGTTTGATTTTCAGCATTTATGTAGTCAGAGATGTCCTAAAGTCAAATATGTCAGTCATTCTCAGGCATTATTAATTATTTTTTTTCCAGCACCCAAAAGTTAAAGAATAAAGACATTTCTCTTTTAGAAATAAGTGGTGTTTTCTTTTTAATTTATTAGGGACATGTCATGTTTTATACTTCTGGTGAATAAAATCCAATCAATATTATTTCCATATATGTATTTTGTACATACAGTTCCCTTTGTTAACACCTTATTTTGAAAACCAGACGTAGTCACACATGTTTAGTTCCGCTAAGTCTGTCACTACTTCTCCTGTCAGCTCCGTTCTCTTCATACATCCATGCTCAGCTCCATCGGGGGCCGTTTGAATGCATTTAACATAAATGTCAGTATATGGGTGCTCTACAGTTGTAGCGTCGGCCCATTTAACCACGGAGAGGAGAGTGACGGCTGGCTTGACCGCACGATACCGCAATACGATAACGTTTCCTGTCCATGACAGAGTTAGCATGCAATGTGTGAAACCCAAAGTGTTTCCATATTTTACTGTATGTGTAGTGTTTATCACGCTGGATTTAAAATGTGAGGGCGCATGTTGTATCCACGCAGACCCTCCGTTGCTTATTACTTTCTCTTTTCTGCTCGCTGTGGTTTGTTTTGGTTGAAGGATACAGAACGAATATGACCTGACCTTGATTGACATTTTGATATTTCTTGGATGGCGAGCACTTCTGTTCTGGAACCTTCTGAATAACTGTGTTGAAGAATATTTTGTTATTTGTTTTTCTGACCCAAATTTTTTGCGCTTTTCTTGTGAAATACAAGATGAGACCTAAAGGGATGAAAGATCACCTCATCTCCATCTGAAAGTCCTTCTAATGAGACACACTGATACTGACTTATAATGTAACTTTAAAACAGACAACAGAAAACCAAAGAAACCCATGTAGCTCTCCAGCAGCAGAGACATGTTGAAGATGGTGTCACGGGGATGGAGTGGTAACAGCGAAGGCCGTGTGCATCCTGTGTTGGTGTTTTGGGACTGGGCTTCTGTCGTGACATCAGCTGACCTCGCACAAGGACTCGGAGAATACGGATACAAGAGATGAAAGAAGCAGCAGATGTAAAACCCCGGCTTTTGGGCATTCTGAGCAAGATTATGTTTGCCCTTCTCCCCGTGCCCTCCTCACTGCACCGTACTTCAAATAATCCTGCAGGAGACGGTGGACTGTGTGTTCCTTGTTAACTTTACGGCTACTGCTCCTTAAAAAAGGTCACAAACTTTGGGAGTGTAAGGCAATAGTGCAACCTGGTTGTGAATAACTCGGCTGACACTGTTGGGTCTTTGAAATTTTCATTACAGGTCACGGGGAAGCAGGAGAACGTCAGTGTTAGATGTCATGTTTTGGTGTCAACCCCTCAGAGTCAAAGAGCAAGGACTGTTTCATACACAGCAATCTGATGTAGAGGACGGAGACGTACCAATTCCTGCACTGACCGTGCCTTCAATAGACCACGCTGCCGTACATACACAAGACACATCCTTTTTTGTAGTAGGGGCCATAGCTGTGATAATAAGAACGCCCCAGTGTTCACAACTAGCTGGCCATAAAGATCAGGTTTGTGGCGATGGGAGAGTATTCACCCTGTGTTAGAGCTCCAGCACACTGTATTTAAATAACTCACAGAATCATTTGAAAAATGGCTCAATACAAAATTTATACCAAAGCACTCACCAGGTCTAAACTGTTTATACATGAACTGTTGTCAATGAAGTTTTTATTATATGACGTGTGGATGTTCACTGGATTGTTGACCTATTCATTATCATTATGAGAATGTTGTTTTATCTCGGTGTTCAATTTTTTTTTTTTTTTTTTTTTTAAGGGGGGATTTGGCACAGATTGGATATCTGGTGCTTAGATTATGTATCAAAAAGACTTTGATGATCCCCTGACTTTTTATCTCGTGCAATCAAAGTCAAGGTTTTCACTAAACCAGTCAAATATCTCAACTGGCGCTGTCAATCAATTAAAATATGTAATCATGATTAATCACATGATTGTCCAAAGTTAATCGTGATAAATCGCGAATTAATCACATTTCTTATCTCTTCAAAATGTACTTTAAAGGGAGATTTGTCAAGTATTTCATACTCTTATCAACATGGGAGTGGGCAAATATGCTGCTTTATGCAAATGCATGTATATTTTTATTATTGGTAATCAATTAACAACACAAAACAATGACAAATATTGTCCAGAAACCCTCACAGGTACTGCATTTAGCATAAAAAATATGCTCAAATCATAACATGGCAAACTGCAGCCCAACAGGCAACAACAGCTGTCAGTGTGTCAGTGCGCTGACTTGACTATGACTTGCCCCAAACTGCATGTGATTATCATAAAGTGGGTATGTCTGTAAAGGGGAGACTCGTGGGTACCCACAGAACCCATTTTCATTCACATATCTTGAGGTCAGAGGTCAAGGGACCCCTTTGAAAATGGCCATGTCAGTTTTTCCTTGCCAAAATTTAGCGAGAAGCTAGTATGGTTGGTACCAATGGTTCCTCATTACCTGAAGTAAGCAATCCAGACTAAGAGAGATATAACAAGTTGATGACAGATACGGGAGCACAAGACTGTAATCACCATCACAGTGAAGACTGTAAACACAGGGGTCATGTACTCATTTTCTAGAGACACTACCAGTGTGCTGTTGATGCTTGGACAGCAGATGTTTGTATCTGAACAAATTAACGTCTACTAAAAGAAATCAGCTGGATTTGATTGATTTTTTTAAACTATGTCAAGTAATTTAACGGCAATTAATTCTCCGCGCCACCCACAAAATGCCACTGCAGGCGATATAAACCTGTGACCCAGCTGTAATCTCTTTTGACTTTCATGTGTGGACAGAACCTTTGATGTTTCCATGGTACTTGATGTACATGGAACATAATGTAACGTAACATAAAATGATCTATGTGACATTGGCAGCTCCAGCAAACACAGCTGAAAGGAACAGCTCGTATCCTCTGCACAAACAGCGTGGTAACTATCCCACAGCCATCTCACACACGATGTAGACTCATACAGTGTAATCCTGTTTGTTGTTACATATTTTCCGCTGCACAGACTTGATGATGAGGAGACTAGTTGGAGCAAGAAGAAAGGGAAGAGGTGGTTTTGTCTGTGTCTGTCTATTTTTAGCATTGAAATATTGATTTGTTCTTTCTCACATAACATTACTGTGTTTTTCTTATTCTGTGTATATTCAGCGTGTATAGTTATGAACAGAGCGGTCCTGAACATTCTGTCAGAAAGGATTTTGGAGTAAGTATTTTAATTTTATGCTATTTTATACTTCTACATTTCAGAAGTACTTATTTGGACTGTTTCCTGCTACTTTTATCAGCTGTAGTTACTAGTTTTGAAAATTGAAATCATACATAGAAAACATGTGATTATCACATACCATATTATAAGGGCTGTCAATCCATTAGAATATTTAATCGTGATTAATCGTATGATTGTCCATGATTAATTGTGATTAATCGCACATTTTTTATCTGTTCAAAATGTACCTTAAAGGGAGCTATGTCTAGTATTTAATACTCTTATCAACATGGGAGTGGGCAAATAAGCTGCTTTATGCAAATGTATGTATATTATTTATTATTGGAAATCAATGAACAACACAAAACAATGACAGATCTTGTCCAGAAACCCTCACAGGTACTGCATCTAGCATAAAAATATGCTCAAATCATAACATGGCAAACTGCAGCCCAACAGGCAACAACAGCTGTCAGTGTGTCAGTGTGCTGACTTGACTATGACTTGCCCCAAACTGCATGTGATTATCATAAAGTGGGCATGTCTGTAAAGGGGAGACTCGTGGGTACCCATAGAACCCATTTTCATTCACATATCTTGAGGTCAGAGGTCAAGGGACCCCTTTGAAAATGACCATGCCAGTTTTTCCTTGTTTTAGTGTAAGTTTGGAGTGTTATTTACTTATTTTTAGCGTGACAAGCTAGTATGACCTGGTTGGTACAGTACCAATGGATTCCTTAGGTTTTCTAATTTCAAATGATATCAGTATCTTCACTCTAACTTTAACGCTGCAGTGGGTAGCAATGGAGCAAATATGATTAAAACAAAGATACTTTTATAAAATGGTCACTATATCCGATGTCCTCCGGTGTTCATAATGGCATCTACAAGATATCACAGACTCGAGGAAAACAACCAATCAGAGCCGAGCTGGAGCCTTACCATCTCTGAGCAGCAGTCAATCACTCGCAAACTCCGATCAAACGGTCAAACTAGGCAGCACTGATCAAATATGAATCAGTATTCTGTTACTGTAATGCCTTTTTCTCTCCTCAAATGTTATCAGAAACATCTCGTAGTGTACTGTTTAGCTGTAAAATGAGAAAGTTTGTAACCCGGCAGCCACGTTGAGATCAGTTGAGGAAATACCAAGCACCACCCACCAGCCGGAGCACAGCCAATAGGAACGCTCTCTCTCTGAAATGACCTGTGATTGGTCAAAGTCTCCCGTCACAGGCTAGATTCTTTAAAGCCTGTAAACAGAGCCATGAGGAGGTGCAGAAGTCTAGTTTTCTCTCAGAACATTTGAATTACAATATGCTGAAAGGTTATTATGGAATTTTTGCCCAATGATGCCAAAAACTTGCCTACAGCCTACTGAAGCTTTAAACTTGAGGAGTTATTGTCAGGTTTAGCATTTTGTGTTCATCATGCAGCTTATGATTGTGATTGGTGGTGGACTGACTTGAAGGGAGCTGCTTGTTCTCATCAGAGCAGTGGAATTTGTTGTGTGCCAAATATGCACAAAATGTATTAAAATATAATTTTTGGTTTTGTACAAAACTTGCAAAAATACATATTGAGAAATCTCAATCAATCCTTAATATGTTGTCAGTATGGTACATGACATTTTGACTTGTCATAGTAGGAAAATCACAGTTGTCAGTAATAACATTAACAATGGCTCAAGTGTCTCAGTAAACCTTGACAGTGTGTCCCAGTGTGAACACTACCAGGACCCTGAAACTGAAGCAGCTAAATGGCATTCAGCCATCATTAATGTCATTATTTCCCTCATGTGACGTGTCAAAAGGTCTTATGTGAAAAAGGACTAATGCCGTGTTTAGTGGACCAATCAGAAGTCAACTGTTAATCATCATCAGCAGCAGCGACATATTAATTAATAACTAAGCAAAACTAGCTAGTAGACTACAGCCCTTATTTAACAAAAAAAAGTTACCATAAAGGATCAAATTACAAGAGGATGCCTTGAATTTTGATATCTTGAAATACTTGTACTTTTATGAAAAGGTTGTGCTTCATCACCCCGGGTACATAAAGAAAAGCTTTTAGTCTTCAGTTCATCAGAATGTGATGAATAAGCTGTATTTCAGGAATTCAGGTGGCTCCGAGGCAAATACTGGATCCAATAAGGTCCTGACTAAATATGAGTAATCTCCCACTGATCATCTATTTGACATGCTGAGGGTGATCAGAGCTGTGGCAAAAAAAAAAAAAGGAAAAAGAAGGATTATAGCCTGCTGATCTTGATAAAGTTTCTTCATTATTTCTTTTTTCTTTTTGAAAATTTCAACTTTTGACATTTGACAAGAGTCTAGACTTTGGTCTAGAGGGAAGCTTTTCTTAAGAATGATTTATTAATAAATCCCAAAATCTAGACAAATCACCCGACATAACATTTTGACCTCCTGTTTCCCAAGACTGCTGTACACTTGTAAAGGTTAAAGGATGTTATCAAGTTCTTTGCTCTCCTCAGGCACAATCCAAAATTCATTTCAGCCTTTTGCAACCTTCAGCCACGCTCAGTCGCATTTCCCTTCACCCCTTTTTTTCCCCTCAAAGCAACATGAAACAAACCAGAGAGCAAGCAATTTTATTGTTCAGTGGTATCTTTAATTGTGATGAAAAAGGATTATGTAGATTTTTGTAAGCCTCCTGACAAGACATATTTTAAAGTGAATAGGCCATAGAACAGGAATATGTGTCAGTGGTGGAGGCTTAGTGGAACGTCTTCTCAATAATAGGGTAATCCTGGAGTCTAGGGATCCCTCATTTACCCTCTCAGCCGAGAGACGATGTGCACTGGTCTCCAATTATAGCCCATGGTCTCTTTAAAGACAAAGGAAAGGACTCAGACTGTGTGACTAAATGTCATAAAGATATTGCCTTTATCTTTATTACTTCTTCCAGTACAGAGAAGTATGGAGCAGCATTACCAGGAAAAAACATGACAATTTACCTTATTCCAGAAAAACAAAAGAAACAAACAACAATGCAGTTTAGATTACATTGGCAGACACTTTTGTTCAAAGCGACATACAATAAGTGTATTCAGCCTCGATAGGAACAAGAGCTGGATGCCAAACCTCACAGTCTTAATTGGTGTTTATTACTTATCAAAGCTGTTTAGTCTGTGTAGGTTAAATGTATTTTTTGATTACATGGATGATGTTTGACCCCGACGTTTGTGGTTTTTAATCTCGTTTGGCAAACTTTTGTCTCATCATGCTCATTGAGGTTTGTCAGTGTTTTGTAAGTGAAAGCCTTTGTTCAAACATTTGAATTCATTTGTTAAGAACGTTTTTATACATTGAAATTATTTTCATTAGGGCTGTCAATCAATTGAAATATGTAATCGCGATTAGTCGCATGGTTATCCATAGTTATTCACGATTATTTGCAAATCAATCACACATTTTTGATCTGTTAAAAATGGACCTTAAAGGGAGATTTGTCAAATATTTCATACTCTTATCAACTTGACTATGACTTGCCCCAAAACTGCATGTGATTATTATAAAGTGGGCATGTCTGTAAAGGAGAGACTCGTGGGTACCCATAGAACCCATTTACATTCACATATCTTGAGGTCAGAGGTCAAGGGACCCCTTTGAAATTGACCATGCCAGTTTTTCCTTGTTTTAGTGTAAGTTTGGAGTGTTATTTACTTATTTTTAGCGTGACAAGCTACTATGACATGGTTGGTACAGTACCAAACTGCTGAACTTAAGGCTTCAAATCCATAGTCCACAAACCAATGGCTGACATCACTGTCATTACATCCACTTCTATACAGTCTATGGTTGTTACCATCAAGTAAAAGGCAAAGGCGGTACCCTGTACATCCGTCATACCGCCATCTCTCAGAAAGTTGACTATAGAGTGCTGCAGGGATGTCGTATTTGTAGGCCAACCTGGAAGATCACATCACCCTGGTTCCCTCGATAAAAAGACGATGGGATTTTCCCATTGGATTTTGGATTATTGCAGAAAACCACCACTAAGCTTGATGAGATTTTGTTTAATGTCCCCGACAACCTCTCATTTAGCCACTTGTCAGCAACCACATTTTTAAAGACAAGTAAAAGCTTCAAAATTCACGAGTGGGGTATTTCAGATGATTAAACTGTTGACTGTTGTCAGGCTATTAAATAGGCATT